>OY992766.1:15168069-15374780 GCA_963921325.1 Logfia minima
AATCAATTAGAGGATAGGTTTAGGGAGTTAGAGAACCGGTCTATTGGTCCGGGGGAGTCTGTTCCCACCGGTTCATCAAGAGAACCAATAGGACCGGGTTCTGAATCTGTAACAGATGATGTACTTATTGAACCATCTAATGAAATACCTACTTTAGAGTACTTCCCTGTTCATAGAGTTCCAGGTCAACCGAGACCTCTAGCGGTTGATTATTCGTGTGCTGACCTCTCATTTATTCAACAAATGATAAACGAAGTCAATTCTGAAAATGAAAGTGAAAACTTTGAGGATTCCGATGATGTTGATATTGAGGAGGAAGGACTTGATGATGATGAATTCTATGATGATGCACCGACCATTGAGACTGATTCTTCTGAGGATGAAAGTGAAGAAGAAACTGATAATGCATCTGATGCTCAGGTCCCTGAAACTGAAATTACTGAAACAAGAGCTGAGAAAATTGCTAAATGGTGGCCTCATGGTAAGGCTGGAATTCAGATACCCGTCACCTGCAAATCATACAAGGTTAGTGGGGTGTATACGGGGTTGATAAAGAGCTGGAAGGTATCCAATGGTGTTTTCATGATCAAGAGACTTGATGGTGTCCAATATTTCAAAAGATCATTCACCAAGTTGAGCACTTTACCAAAAGGAGAAGTAAATCGTCTTGCTCAACTCTCTTTGATAAATCCGTCCAAAGATGATCGTGCAAATTATATTCAAACCACTCTACAGCGAGAGATACGCACAAAGAGTTATAACTTCATCAAACCGACTTTGGGAATTAGGTATATCTATAAGAAAAGGATAGACCCGGTGACCAAACAGCCAATATGCAGAATGCGTTATCCTCCGGCTGATTGTTTGAAGAATATTCCTCTGGAAACAATTCCCCTGGACTTTCTGAGAAGATTTCATTACTGGGAACTGGATGCTCATACCGGTGAGGCGGTTTTGGTTTTTGTTCCTGATTCAGAGCAACCAGAGAGGAACTCGCTGTATGGTTTGAAGAAAGCTCAGTTTAGAGTGTTTGATCCTATGAGCTTAATAAACATGTCATCAAAGGACTTGAGAAAACTGTTTGACAATCCGATTCGCTTCAACGAGAAGAATGCTGTGAACAAGAAGATCGCACTTCAATTTCAGAGGATTGTTAATGTTTGTGTGACACATGGGATACACGCTGGCGGTGTATTCCCAGCAGGCTGGGTTTGAACAAAGATCTTGAAGACCAAGCTGAAGACACGGGGGAGTTTGTTGATACATATTAGAGTGTCTGTCAGTTGGTCAAGTCTGTACTGTGTCTGTAAATGTAATAGAGTAAATAAAGTTACATTTTCTGTGTACTGCGACACAAGGCTTGTGTCGCATAAGTGATAGGTGCGACACAATGCTTGTGTCGCAATAGTGATCTCTGCGACACAAGGCTTGTGTCGCAGAACGGCCAGACAGTTTAGTATAAATACTTTTGTTAGAGAATTTTAGGGTAAGACATTTTTCCCAATCATTTATTCTCTGTATTTGGCTGCTACACAAAGTTAAAGAAGAATATTTTGGGATTAGAGCTTATAAAGTTTTGTTTTGTTTTGATTTGCACTTAATACAAACTTTATATCTATTGTTGTGTCTTCATTAGCCATTTGATTTGAGTAAAGATCACCATTAAGGGATCCACACCGATGCTCAACACTAGATTGAAATTGAGGAATAAACCGATGAGCCCGACCAAAAGAAGCACGTGTTGAACACTCACATTGATGTGAACATTCAACAGGTGTTGAGACATGTTTTGTGACAACAGATCTAGCTTGTAAAAGGGCTCTTTAGCTCGTAATAGGTCTTGTATTAATTGTAATCGAGTTTGTATATTGGTTTTGAATTGTAAATGAAAAACTGTGGTTGGAAAACATTTTAGAGTGAAAAATCAAAAGGCTGAAAAATGTTGACCAAGTTTGACCGCGAACCGAGTCAGTTCGCAGGACAAATTTGGGCTGCGAACCGAGTCAGTTCGCTGGACAAATTTGGGCTGCGAACCGAGTCAGTTCGCTGGGCCTAAATGGGCTGCGAACCGAGTCAGTTTGCAGAAGCCCATGACCCGCGAACTGAGACGGTTATAAATACAAATTAGGTTTCAAACCTAATTAACTTTTGCCAATATACACATACGAACTTCCTGAGTTTTCCAGAGCAATTAAACCTTCTAAAGGCTAGGTATTGATCGTTTAACTGAGAATAATAATCAATACGAAGCAAATTAGATACCCGATTCACTATAATTGTGAAACAATTCGTTATAGATCCTATAACTAAGTATTGAGGGATTCCGCACCTTAATACGTTAGATAACCTCGTTATCGATCCGAATAGACACGGACTTACAATTGGTATCAGAGCCTACGGCAAGATACGCGTAGGTTCGAGGTTATTTGGGATAATAACGTTTGATTTGGGTAAATAACGTTTGATTTAGTGTTGTTTTACATAAAATTGATGCGTATTTTTGACCAAAATCAGTTTCTGGAAGTTTTTAGGTTCGTGTACGTTCGAAATCTTAGGGTTTAGACATTCAAAAACCTAAAAATTTACGTTTTTGGGGATTACAGCCGTTTCTGCGAAGTGAGATTAGGGTTCTGCGAACTGAGTGAGGTTGCGAACTGAGATTTCAGCCTGCGAACTGAGATTTCAGCCTGCGAACTGAGATTTCAGCCTGGGAACTGAGTGAGGCTGCGAACTGAGATTTGCTGCGAACTGAGTTCTCACCCTGCGAACTGAGTTTCTGTTTTCGTGATTTTTGAAAGTTTTGTGATTTGCAAAGATGTCAGACCTAAGTAGAATGATTGAGATGGATCATGAGATTGGAAAATCGAATGTTCCACCTAAATTGCTCAGACTAGAAAATTACTATGGATGGAAAGATAGGTTTGAATCCTATTGTAGATTCCATGATTTGGTAATTTGGGAATGCATCAAAAATGGATACACTGCTCCTACCCAAGTCGTTGAGAATGTGACTGTGGCTATTCCTTATAGCCGGATGAACGATGAGCAAAAGAAGGAATATGAATCTGAGAACAAAGCTCATTCGTCGATCAAGATGAGTCTTCCAAAAGAAATTAATCATCAACTCAAATCTTTTCACACTGCTAGAGAGCTCTGGGTAGCTCTTGAGAAAATATACGAGGGTAGTCCACAGGTGAAAGAAGGTAAAAGGAATCTGCTGAAGAAACAATTTACCGTCTTTAAAACCTTGAAAGGAGAAGACTTAGATGCTTATGTCACTAGGTATTACCATCTCCTTAGTGAATTGGATGACCATGAGATTTTCTGTACTGATAGGGAGAAAACCGACAAGTTCCTTGAGGGTTTGCCTCCTAATTGGGAAATGTACGGAGTGATGATTAAGGATAATGAAGAAAGATACTCTAAGATGACCCTAGAGCAGGCTATCGACAAGCTTCGAGGGTATGATTTTACTAAAAAGACGAGGGACACGGATTCTGATCAGGTACAGGATCCTGGGCTATACCATGGAAAATCAAGTCTCTCGAATTCTTCGTCTACATCAACTTCTGCACTACTGGTTGGTGGAATAGATGACAGAGGTGAAATTCTAATTGAGGATCTGTGCTTCATTGCCTCGGATGGAAGTGAGAAACGAAGTAAGACTACTGTTGAGAAGTCACCTCAAGGGCAACATAAAATGCCGATGAGTGTGAAATCTGCAGAACAACAACTGTCTGTACTTGCTTCGTTCGTTGCTTCTTACGAAAACTATATTCAAGGGAAGATCAACGACCCCGCTCAACTTGATGAAGATTATGATCAAATTGACCCAGAGGACTTAGAGGAAATGGATCTCCAGTGGCAACTAGCAATGGTGTCAAGGAGAGTCAAAAATTTCCTAAAGAAAACTGGAAGGAGAGTGGTGGGTAATAGACCGGGCTTTGATAAGTCCAAAGTGAAGTGTTATAATTGCCAAAATTTTGGACACTTCGCTAGGGAATGCCAAAGACCCAAGAATGAGCAGACTGCAAATCCTGTAAGACAAGACACCTCTCTAGCATCAAAAGCTTTGGTGGTTCAACAACTTGATGGTTCATATGACTGGAGTGCTTTATCTGAAGAAGCACTCATGGCTGATATTGAAAATCAAGATAGCATGATTGAATCCACGTCTTACATATCAACTGCTGAAGAGTATCAGGTGGAAACACAAGTTACTAAGATGTCAACAGCTGATGATGATGTGCTGGACTTGGGATCTACTGAAGATCTATGTCCTGAAGATTTTGTGGCACATATGGCTGATCTCCAAACCGATAAAAAACGGGTATGTCTTGATATTTTCACTCTTACTGATGTATGTCAACTTGTTGCTAGTTTACAGTCCCAAGTAAATGTTTATGCTGAATCACATAGGACTGTTACATCTGAATTAGAACAAGTAAAAAGTGATGTACGTAGGCTAAGTGAGGATAAAATAGCTCTAAAGGAAAAGATTAAGTCTAATATGGCAGATAAGATCGCTCTTAGAGATACTATTAATGAACAAGCCATTAAAATAGACGGTCTTTATCTAAACTTAAGAGACTTGAACAAAGATGTAGCTAATAAAGAGCTCGAGCTATCTGAGTCCAAAATGAAACTAGTTGAGTTGAATCATAAGATTGAAAGTTATAGGACATCTTCCTTGACTTTAGATCATATAATTAGTTCTCAACGGAGTGTAAATGATAGATCTGGACTAGGTTGCCATGATGTACCTCCTCCTTTTAATTCTAATTACACTAAGGCTCATGAAGACTTAGAAATGATAGATGCGCCTGTTAACTCTGTGAAAACTCCAATAAATAAGTCAGAGATATCTGAGTTAGAGAAGCCTGTTATTAAAGACCTAACATCTAACGAGTGCAAAACTAAATTAGATGTTGAGGATATTAAAGGACAGGAAAGTAAAACTTCAGTAACTCAGAAAATTACTAACTTAGAAAAGGCAAAAGAAGTTAAGTCTAAGAAGATAATGTCGTGCTTCAAATGCCATGAACAAGGGCATGTGGCTTCTTGCTGTCCCAATAAGAAGTCAGAAACAAAACATAGACCAGTTGACAGTGACATGTCACCGGGTACTTCTAAGATGGATGTAGACAGGTCGAGTTCTAAGAATGGGTTGGACAATCAATCCATATCTAAACCTGTGAACATTTTGAAAAGGTTAGGAACACACAGTGTTTCTCCACCTAAACCTAAACGGTTTTCTAATGATAATACTTTCAATCATTCTCGAGACCAAACACCGTCAAGGTTTAGGACACCTCATCACAACCATAGTCATTTTGAGATTGGTTCTACTTCTCGGAACCATAGTCATTATGAGAGTGGTTCAACCTCACGTACACATGGGATTAAATATAATTTTAATTATAATCGTAATCAAGGACATCAATCCCAAGGTAATGTGTCAGAGAGGCCTGTTTCTCATTCACCTCATAGACCCAAGACCAACGTTCCTCAACAAACTCGAACTCCTTCGAAAGTAATTCAGGCCCCAGATGGGAAAAAGGGTTACTTTAAAGAAGTTAAGTTTGTTGATGATGAGGGACGATCCAAGTCTGTTATGGCTTGGGTCCCTCTTGACGACTAATTGTGTACAACTATCATGTGTAGGAACAAACTGTGAATGGAGATAGCTGGTGGTACGTAGACAGTGGATGTTCAAGACACATGACAGGAGATAGAAGTCTACTGATGGACTTCAAAGGAGGACTGAAGCAGCGAGTTAATTTCGCTGGGGAGAAAGGTGGAATCATCACTGGGAAAGGAAAAGTGTCTAATGGAACTTTGACTCTTGAGAATGTGAACTATGTTGAACAACTGGTTCACAATCTAATGAGTGTTTCCCAAATCTGTGATAAAGGTCATCCGGTATTATTTAATGATACAGAGGCCTTAGTCCTGAAGCCAGGTCTGGTTATTCCAGAAAAATGGATTCTTACGAGGGCTCCAAGGAAGAGGGATATCTATGCTATTAACATGGGTATTCCTGCATCTTCAATGGAGTCGACATGTCTATTATCCAAGGCTTCAGAAACAGATTCTATACTTTGGCATAGGAAAATGGCACACCTGAATTTTCGAAAAATGAATTATATAACCAAGAATGGGTTAATTCTGGGTGTGCCTTCTACGCGTTTCGAGTTTGAAGACAAGTGTGTTTCTTGCTTAAAAGGAAAGCAACATAAGAAACCACACATGTCTAAAACTAAAAACTCCATTTCCATGCCATTTGAATTGCTACATATGGATCTTTTTGGCCCAATAAGCAAAAGAAGCATAGGTGGCAAGTGGTATTGCTTAGTTGTCACAGATGACTACTCTCGATTCTCGTGGGTATTCTTTTTGGGGTCTAAGGATGAAACTCCAGGAATTCTTATGGAGTTCTTAGACTTAATAGAGAATGTCTACAACACGAGAGTGAAGAGTATTCGTAGTGACAATGGAACTGAGTTCAAAAATTCTACTTGAATGTATATTGCTCAAGCAAAGGCATACAACATCAATTCAGTGCACCTTATGAACCTCAACAAAATGGTGTTGCTGAAAGGAAGAATAGAACTCTCATTGAAGCAGCAAGAACAATGCTTGCCGATTCAAGGCTTCCGGTCATTTTTTGGGCAGAAGCGGTGAATACTGCATGTCATGTTCTAAACCGGGTTCTTACTGTTAAAAAGCATAACAAGACTTGTTATGAGCTTTTGAACAATAAGAAACCGAATTTGAAAGGGTTTGAACCCTTTGGTGTCTCATGTACTTTATTGAAAACTAGTTCTCAACCAAAATTTGGTGAGAAGGCTGACGGATATTTCCTAGGTTATGTGCCTAACTCACCAAATAAACGAGTTTTTAATAAAGTTACGGGACGTATGGAAATAGTTTATAACGTTGAAGTTACGAGCTACACACATGACTCACATAAGGGATTAGATTGGCAATTTGACTATTCTTATCTTTTTAAGTCATTTAATGTCCCATTGTGTGATTACACGGTTGATCCTGTACTTACTGAACAGTTATTGTCAGGTGATGGAGATATTGGCTCCATTCCAACATCGACTGCTTCTGTGGATCCTAATCATACAACATCAAGTGCCACAGAACAACCTCCGGTGGATAACACTCAAGAGACTGACACGTCACCAGTAGTTACCGATACGATAACTTCTGATGAGATGTATAGTACTGATGAGGATATGTCACCATTGGAAGAAATTGGCACCAATCTTTATGATAATATGGTGATTGAGCCGATAATAACCACAAGAATTCACAAAGATCACCCAACTTAAAATATCATTGGTGATCCAACTGCATCGGTTCAAACCAGGGCTAGTACTTCGGAGTACTCGAGTCTTTTTGTTGCCATTATGGAGACTGGGATTATCAATCGATGTTCCTACTCGTGCTTTATCTCACAAATTGAACCTAAAAATGTTCAAATGGCATTAAAGGACAATTCGTGGGTCGAGGCAATGCAGGAAGAGTTGTCTCAGTTCTCAAAACTGCAAGTTTGGGAGTTGGTTGATTTACCTGTTGGAGATTATCCAATTGGCACTCGATGGGTATTTAAGTGCAAGAAAGACGATCGGGGAATCGTGATTCGCAATAAAGCTCGTCTGGTGGTTCAAGGTTTCAATCAACAAGAAGGGATTGACTACAATGAGGTGTTTGCACCTGTGGCTAGGCTAGAAGCAATAAGGTTATTCTTAGCATTCGCAGCTTCTAAGAAAATGAAAGTTTTCCAGCTGGATGTTAAGAGTGCCTTCTTGTATGGCAAAGTCAAGGAAACGGTGTATGTTTCTCAACCACCGGGCTTTACTGATCCTAAGTATCCAGATAGAGTATATCGTCTTGATAAGGCTCTATATGGATTACATCAAGCTCCGAGGGCGTGGTATGAAACACTGTCTAATTATCTTCTTGAGAATGATTTTACAAGAGGAAGAATTGACAGTACACTCTTTGTCAAATGGAAGAAGAGAGACTTTCTACTTGTTCAAGTTTATGTTGACGACATCATCTTTGGGTCATCTGACGAAAGGATGTGTAATGAATTTGAACAAGTCATGAAACACAAGTTTGAGATGTCTGCTATGGGAGAACTGACGTTTTTCTTAGGATTGCAAGTCGATCAAAAGAAAGATGGGTATTTCATTCATCAAAATAAATATACAAATGAGCTGTTAGAAAGATTCAAGATGGATGAAGCTCGAACTTATCATACCCCTATACCAGAAGCTCATGGACTTGGTCCTGATACATCAAGTGATAGAGACGTGGATCCTACTCTTTATAGGGCCATGATTGGATCACTAATGTATCTTACTGCATCGCGGCCGGATATAATGTTTGCAGTATGTGTCTGCGCACGATATCAAGCCAATCCTAAAGAGTCTCATATGCAAGCTGTTAAGCGAATTCTTCGTTACCTCAAAGGGAAGCCGAAGCTGGGACTTTGGTATCCGACTGATGGAGACTTAGACTTTGTGGCTTACACTGATTCTGATTATGGAGGATGCAATCAGAACAGAAAGTCTACAACTGGTGGATGTCAATTCCTAGGGGGTAGACTGGTTTCTTGGCAGTGCAAGAAGCAAACCTCAGTCGCCATTTCTACATGTGAAGCTGAGTATGTTGCTGCCGGCAGCTGTTGTTCCCAAGTTCTATGGATACAACAGCAACTGCGAGACTATGGGTTAAATTTAACCAATACCCCAATGATGATTGACAACGAATCCACCATGTCAATTACCAATAATCCTGTAAAGCACAGCAAGACGAAACACATTGACATACGTCATCATTTTATCAGAGACTGTGCTGAGAAAAAGCTTATACAGTTAGTCAAAGTTCCCTCAACTGATAACTTGGCAGATTTGTATACCAAAGCTTTCGACAGGACGCGTTTTGAGACATTGCTTCAACTAAATGGAATGAGGAATTCAGAATAATTTGTCTTCCAAAGGAGTATGTTCTACTTAGTAGTTTCTTTTATTTTTTCTGTATTTCTTTCTTTTAGAAAACGTTATGGTTTTATCTGCTGGGAAATGATAATACATTAGAGGAAAATGCTTAATAACAATAAGTATAAGTCTTTGGATAGATGTGTTAGTAGATTCTAGGTAGTTACATTAAATCTACATCTTTAAAACCAGGCATTTACTTATGTTTATTTTAGTATACACCTCTCTCCACATGTTATCATTTGCTTAGAAGAATTGAATCTAGACAGCTTCATTATATGATGTACTGATGGGCAAATTCTGATATGATTTCTGAGCCTATAATAAGTAATAATGCTTCTGTATGTTATCTAGTGTGATCCGCTATGTGATGTATGACATAAGTCTTAATTGTTGAATGATAGTCTAACCATGCACTGTTATCAAAGATCTATGAAACTATGTCAAGACAAATAGTAAGAATTATGACTATTAGCAAAACTACTGGTGACTTTGTTGTACTATGTACAGACCTGACTCCTTTAGTTTTGCCAATGGTTTCAAACTTATCTTGTTCATACTAAGGGATCTTATGTTGTACTAAGTACAGATCTAGAACCACTAGTATCTTCAAAATAGCTTTGATGTTTGTCAGATATTAAAATAACTCAAGGGTATGTTATATGCTTCGAAAGGAACATCATTTAGTAACCTCTACCTTGAATCTGAAAGAAACAGTGTTATGTGTTTTACTTGAATTCTCAGTATATCATAGTTTGACTCACATTAGGTAATGTACATACCAACAATAAAGGCTTGCTATGAAATCATTGTAGACTTTGTTTATGTGGATCATAATATCGGTAATCGTCTTGAACTGTCTGTGATATTTGAACATTTTCATTATTGATGAATCATTTGTTCTCAATTACTGTAAATGTATGATTAATGAACATGATATATGTCGTGGAGATAGGTAACCAAGATATACTTTCATAAATATAAGTTGACAAATGGTTAAGTTGTACTTAAGTGTCACTACTCGTGAATTTCATATGGTATGTATACTACCAATCTTCCAAGACTTTTTAAATCTTAAAGTACTGTGTATTCTTTCTAATATGATCCCTTAGCAGATTTAACTATTAATGTTCAGCATTTGTAATAGTTGTGTCATTAATAAAATGGTACTCGATACCTATGTTCATGTGTCTTTCTTATTTTTAATCCTTTGGAATTCAATTTAAATATGCCTTGGTATTCCGTGTTGTTTCGATGTGACAAAAATGCAATTGGTTTCGTTTACAGCTTAAGAACTGTGGATTATTATTTTAATAATCAGTTATAAGCTAACATGCTTAGACGTGTCGACTTAAATGTGAACATGTAAAAGCATATTCACAATATACGACTTATGATGTTTGGTAATAAGTTATATATACTTTAATTTGAGACTTTATGTGACAAGTTAAAGCACACAGTTATAATTATTAACTGTCTTTGTGGATAATTATTAACTTTATGTGATAAGTTATAATTTGAGACTTTAATGATTATCATTGATAATTAAGTTCGTACACTTAATCGTTCAATTACGATTTGTGGATTTAATAGAATGGACAATTTTTGTTTGTTATATTTGAAATTTAAGTTGCATGGTTGACAAGTCAAAGTTGCAAATTAAACTTGAAATACAAAAATACAAAAGGTAAAAGTCCCCTGCGAATCCAGATCTGCGAACCCAGATCTGCGAAACCAAATCCACGAACCCACACTCTTGCGAACCGAAATCGGCAAAGTGAATTACTGTATAAAAGTCAGAGTCAACGGGTCCATATCTCACTTTTCAATTTGCGAACCCAAAACTTGCGATTCGAGTTCTTGCGAAGCGAAACGAAGTTTTTCTTCGATTTTGGAACTTTACAAACAGGGATCCGCTTTTCACTCCGTATATTATTATCATCTTCTTCTTGCTCATCTTTTAAGGTATGTTTCACTTGATTTCATTCAGTATTTCATGATTAATCGATCGATTATTGGATTTTATAAGTTTCGGTTTTGCTTTCCCTAATTAATTTCAACACTGTGATAATTAGCGTATAAAATTCTTTAATCTTGTTAAATCGATCTCTGTTGAACATGCTGCTAACATCTGATTGCACAAACACGAGTTAATTTTTTATTTTGAAATTGATTGGGCTCGGATACGCTCCTGCGAACTGAGATCCAATCTCAGTTCGCAGATCCCTCTTGCGAAGTGACCCAGGTGTTGACTTCGTTGACTGCGAAGCGAACCCAACAGGGTTGACTTTGTTGACTGCGAAGCGAACCCACTTGATTGACTTTGCTTGACTGCGAAGCGAACCCACTTGGTTGACTTCGTTGACTGCGAAGCGAACCCACTTGATTGACTTTGCTTGACTGCGAAGCGAACCCACTTGGTTGACTTCGTTGACTGCGAAGCGAACCCCACCGGATTGACTTTGTTGACTGCGAAGCTAACTAAACTATTGACTTTGCTTAATCTGTTTAGTTTACATTTTATCATGATTTAGACTTATTTTCGATTTGCGACATTTATGTTTACAAATAATTAATAAGTCAGACTTTGTTATCATACGTTTCGACTTAAGAGCTTTCGCTTATAAGTAAAATACGTATTCGTGACAACATATTTTCTGTTCTATCATGTCGAAAGACTTCCGACTCAAATGTAGTCGTGCGGCGTGTCCCGATATTCGATCAGCGGTATGACTGTTCAGGATATGCTTTATAACTAGCGAACTATATATAATTTAGAGAATATAATTGAAAATTTAAGTCTTGTACGCTTAATAGTTCAATTAAGTTCAGTAAATTACGTTAGTAATTAATAGTAAACTTAGATGTTTGGTGACAATCTTTGTTCACAATACATCAATGTTTAGAATTAATTACTGTTCGTTACGGCATTTTATCTTGATAGGGAATTTACCATTCGTGTAACTCTTTTGATTACAGAAATGGCTGCTCGCTCATTTGCTCCGGGTCATAACATTCTTGTTAATCTTGATGTCAATGAGCGTGGAGCTGAACGCTTCACTGAGATTCTAACATATTTGGCACGTTCGAGAATTCGATATGCTGTTACTAAATCTCCACCTCTGTCGCGTGACCTGCTGACTCAATTCTGGAATAATATTGAGTTCAATGCTGCTGCAAACCCTCCAATCATTTGTCCTAGGGTTAATGGTCATCCAGTTGTCTTCTCTGCTGACGATCTGAGACAGATTCTAAATCTGGGTACCGTCGAGCAGGAAGCTGGGCCATCCGTGTATTCTTCGGATTTCATAGAGGGTGCACTCGGTCGAATGGGTTATTTTGGTCCTAAGCGTGGACGCCAATTTATCAAGGCCTTTGTTCTTGGCCAATGGAGGTTCCTGTTCCATATTATTGTGACAATCTTCGGGAACAAGAAGGGCGGATACGATGAATTGAGCCCCGAGCTGTTATCTGGTTTATTGTCACTGGTTTATAATAAACCATACAGTTTTTCCTCATACATTTTTAGCTCTTTTATTGGGCAGATCACTGGAGCTGTTCGCTCCAAGTTTATGCTCTATCCACGTTTTTGCATGATCATTATACTTCAGCGCATTCCTGGATTGCTGAATATTCAGTCAGATTTGCATGTGGATAGGATCGGACTTCGAACATACAACGCTTGTTTTCTTAATTCTTCTCGTCGTCCGGATCAGATCAAGCCGGAAGCTTGTGATCTTTTTGGTCATCTTCTTGATGAACATTATGTAACTCCACCAAACAATGGATGGTTGGATGCCGATGCTCCACTGCAACCTCAACCACCCCCTCCAGCACAAGTTCCAGCTCAGCCGGCGGTTGTTGCTCCACAGCCCGGCCCGCACGAGCTTATAGAAGATGTGTTGAACCAAGCAGCTCAACCTGATGTTGCTGCTAAAGTATTACATGAGGTTCTTATTCAGAACGATGATGCCACTGATCCACTCTTACTTGAGGTGGAAAATTTTCAGGCAATCGAAACCGTCGACCCAGAGGTTGTTCAACCTAAGGGTGAACGGGTTTCAGCTGATCAAGATGCTGGACCGTCTAGTGCTTTTAGCAAGGATGGTGCCACTGCATCTGATACTGAGGATGAGGATAGTGATGATGATCCTTCTCCTTCCTTTTTGACAGGAATTCCTTCAGGAATGATTCGTCAAGGTTCAAGACTAATCATGGATCCTGCCTTAAAGGGCAAACGCAAAGTTGATGATCGTGATCCTGATTACAGTTTGGTTGATGAAGATTCTGAGGAGGACGATGCTTTACCTCTTCAAACCAGCCGCCGCAAACGTATTCGCTCTTCAACTGCTCAATTGACTACTGGCGAATTATCTCGTCCTGCGGTACGGACAACACCATCACCGCCACCAATGCCTACTTTATCATTTTCTCCTGTGCCAAGGCCTGCTGCTTCGGAGCCTCTTATTCTTCAATCTACTAAGGCCAGCCTTATCACAGCACGGTTGTTATTGGCTGATGTTGCTGCTCTCATTGGTAAACATCTTCCCTCATCTGATACTGCAACTGAATCAGCAACTACCATTCCTCTTCGGACTTCTGACCGTGTCACTACTTTGGAACTGCGGGTTAAAGCTTTGGAATTTCAGAATCTCAAACTTGCAGCTATCCTTAGTACTCAAAGTGCTTCAACGACTCACTTGTTGAGATCACATGCGCTTCTATTAAGTGAATCTGCTGATCAACAGCGACAGATTGACCGTTTGGAACGCATAGTCAACCGTTTGTTGACGGGACAACCGTCTCAGGGGGAGATTATGGCGTATCAAGTTGCCAGAGACGAAGATGAGCTGATAAGGAAACGGCGTCATGAGGCCTGTAAGGATGATGAAGAGCTAAGTAAAAGGCGAAAGGACACAGATGATGATCCCAACTCACAAGATGATAGAGAGCCGACTGGTCCGTCAACGACTGGTGAGCTTCCTATAATTCAGGGGGAGTCTACTAAGGCAAGTGGAAGTGGTGCTGGTACAAGTGCACATGAGGGTGGTGCAACTGAAGGTGAAGTTTACATTAACTTAGACTAAGTTGTAATTTTATTTCAACCTCTGTAATTTGTAACTTAAGAATATTTTGTCATATATATATTAGACTTGCGATTTATTTTTACAAGTTAAATATATTTAGTCGACTTGAGATTTATAATAACAAGTTAATTAAATAAGTTACAATTAATAAAAATTGTGTGGAATTTTGATCGAAAGTCTACCGACTTACAATAGTCGTGTGGCGTGTCCCGAGTTAGTTTCGGCGGTCAATCTTTTACTATAATCTTTGCATTTTAGACTTGAGAATCATCAGACTGACAAGTTAATTATGCAGAAGAATTAATTAATGGTAAGCCTGAATGTTTGGTGATCATTTCACAATACATTAGTGTTTAAATTTAACTAATATTCTGATATTATAAGACTTTTGAAATCTTAGATTGATTGTAATTATACGTTAAGATCAATGAAAGATTTATAAGTTCATATAATGTATTCGAGATACACAAAGAAATTAATAAGAAAATTCTTAGATTGATTCAGGGAAATCAATAAAAGAATTTATGATATTAATTGCTATTGATTAATATGGAAATCCTTAGATTGATTCAGGGAAATCGATGAAAGGATTTAGAATATTAATGATTATTTGTGTATGACCTAATATAGGTTTGGAAGTGCTAGATCTATCCGATTCTGATAATGATATACTTGATGAGATAGACGAAGACATTGATTATGATCTAGAGGAGGGAGAGTTTGTACCTCCTGAAGATTGGTCTTCTGTCTTGGAGTCTGGGTTAGATGAAGGTGTAGATCTTGATGCTGACATCGATGAACACATACGAACTTCCTGAGTTTTCCAAAGCAATTAAACCTTCTAAAGGCTAGGTATTGATCGTTTAACTGAGATTAATAATCAATACGAAGCAAATTAGATACCCGATTCACTATAATTGTGAAACAATTCGTTATAGATCCTATAACTAAGTATTTAGGGATTCCGCACCTTAATACGTTAGATAACCTCGTTATCGATCCGAATAGACACGGACTTACAACAGGGGATGCTTTTGAGGTATGTTTAGAAGATTTATTTTGAGTATTCGATTTAGAAGCAATCTTCTTTTGAGGTTCAGTCGTAGCTTTACCTTTTCCTTTTGATATGGCCCGTTCATTTCTTTCAATAGTAATGATATGATTTTCAGGCTTCACATGTTTCTTTACTGGTCTATACTCTTGATCAGTTATATCCTCAATTTCAATTTCCTCTTCAATAATACGAGGAAGCACAGAAAGAGCCTTTCCTAATTTAGGCTCAACTATATTTTCAGACTTAATAAGTTCAGTCTGATGAATCTCGGCCTTAACAGTCTTAACTTTCTCAACCTTTTGAGTCTTAGTTGTTTCAGACTCACTAGTATTAGCCCTAACTGGCTCGGGCCTACTAGTTTCAGGTTGTTTGGATGCAATGATGACATTTTCAGCCTTAACTAGCTCAGGCTTACTTATTTTGATGCTAACCGCAAGTTTAACAGGTTTAACATCTATCTTTGTAAAGATAGGCATCAAATCCTTGACATTATCCCTGACAGGCATGGGAAGATAATCCTTAGGAGGTGGGACTTGATGAAAACCAAGTTCGGCCTTACTTTTAGTAACGGTCCTCTATGCCTGTAGGATTTCATCAAAGACTGAGGATGTCGAAAAGTTGGAAAGCTTTTTCTTTAAATTTAAAACCTCAGTTTGAGATTCAACAAGTTCTTTCTTAACAGATGATATCATATCAACATAGCTACCAATTTCATCTTGTTGTTCAAAAATTTTAGCTTTCAATTCCTTTTTATCTTCCAAAATAGCTTTTAACTTTTGATCACTTGCCTTATCACTGTCTCTTAACATTGTATTTGTTTCATTTAAATTTTCAATCATAGTGTTAAGGCGTTTGGTGTCCTCTTTATACCTGTTTAACTGGTTAGTTAATTTTATACATATACACAAGATAATGGTTCATCATATACCTCATGCACTTCAGCCATCAGTGCTCGTTCTATATCATCATCATCTGGATCAGACCATTCCCAAGCATTGTTGGAAAGCAGTAGCGCAGCGGAAACCATCGCCTTTTCATCAGATCTGGTCTTATCAGATGAATTGTGCTGAGAGGGTTTAGATAACCCGGAAGGTGGGTTCTTCTTTCTATCACATTCACGAGCAAAGTGTCCATAGTTTTGATGCTGGTAGCATTTCACCTTGCTCTTATTAAATCCCAGACCCTTCTCTTCCGGATCAGTTACGTTCTTCCTCCCAGTCTTCTTCAAGAAATTCTTGACGCGTCTTGTGAGCATAGCCATGCTCCACTTCAAGTCCATTCTTTCAAGCTCTTCTTGATCAATTTGACTGAAATCTTCTTCAGTCAGATTCACAGTGCTGTTCTTGTTGGATAAGAAGTCATCATACGCCGACAAGAAAGCGGTGAAGACAGCTGCATGTTCCTCAGCAACTGCAGGTGTTGATCCCAATCTTGAATCTTTTAATCAAATCGCATGGAGGAGACAATCACAAGAATATAAAGCAAAAACAAAGTGGAACAAATGCAATAAATAATACTTTATATTCCCAAATACCCAAATATTCTCTCTCTATCAATGTAGCAGCCAAAATACAGAGAATAAAGTGTGTGTGAAAGTCTTGCCCTAAATATCTCTAACTTTGATATTTATACTAAACAAACTGGCCGTTATGCGACACAAGCCTTGTGTCGCAGATATCACTATTGCGACACAAACACTGTGTCGCAACTACAACTCATGCGACACAAGCCTTGTGTCGCAGAACACAGAAAATGTAAACTTAACAAGTCTATTACATTTACAAACACATTACAGACTCGACCAACTGACAGACACACTAAGATGTATCAACAAACTCCCCCGTGTCTTCAGCTTGGTCTTCTAGATCTTCATTTATACCCAGCCTGCTGGAAATACACCGCCAGCGTGTATTCCATGTGTTACACAAACCTTGACAATCCGTTGAAATTGAGATGCTATCTTCTTTTTCATCACATTCTTCTCATTGAAGCGAATCGGATTGTCAAATAGCTTTCTCAGATCTTTCTCGGAGAAATTTATCAAGCTCATCGGATCGAATACTCTGAATTGAGTTTTCTTTAAGTTATACAGTGAGGTCTTCTCTGGTTGCTCTGTCTCAGGCACAAATATCAAAACTGCCTCGCCGGTGTGAGCATCCAATTCCCAGTAGTGAAATCTTCTTAGAAAGTCCAGGGGAACTGTTTCCAGAGGAATCTTCTTTAAACAATCAGCCGGAGGATAACGCATTTTGATCAAGGGCTGATTGGTTACTGGATCAAACCGTTTCGTATAGATAATTCTGGTTCCCAACGTCGGTTTGATAAACTTGTACCTTTTGGTACGAATCTCCCTTTGTAGAGTAGTCAGAATGAAGTTGGCACGATCATCATTTGACTGGTTAATCAAAGAGAGCTGAGCAAGACGGTTAACTTCTCCTTTTGGCAGTGTGCTCAGCTTGGTGAATGATCTTTTGAAATATTGAATACCATCTAACCTCTTGATCATAAACAACCCTTTCGATATCTTCCAACTCTTGATTAATCCAGTATACGCTCCACTGACTTTGTATGATTTGCAGGTGACCGGCACTTGCTTTCCATCTTTTCCGTGCGGCCACCATTTAGCAAGTTTCTCAGCTCTAGTTTCGATAACTTCAGATTCAGAAGCAGGAGCTTCAGATGTTTCTTCATGTTGAGTCTCAGATGCATTTTCAGTTTCATCTTCAGATGAATCTGATTCAATTATCGGGGCATCATCATAAAACTCATCATCATTAAGTCCTTCTTCCTCAAACTCAACATCATCATCTTCTTCAAAATTTTCACTTTCATTATCAGAATTGACTTCATTTATCATGCGTTGTATAAATGAGAGGTCTACACAAGAATAGTCTACAGCCAATGGTCTTGGCTGGCCTGGAATCCGGTGCACAGGAAAATACTCTAAAGTGGGCATTTCATTAGATTGTTCAATATGTACATCTTCAAATACAGACTCAGACCCCGGTCCTATTGGTTCTATAGTTGGACCAGAGGGAACAGACTCCCCCGGACCAATAGACCGGGTCTCAAACTCCCTAAACTTATCCTCTAAGGTCGTAATTCTAGAAGTTTGAGCCTCGAGAAGTGCAGCTTGAGACTGAATGATGATAGCCTGGTCGTTCACAGTCTTCTGCATTTCCTCCATCCGTTCCAAAAGTTGCTTTATAATATCCGGATGAGGTTGCACTGGAGTCTGAATTTCTGAAGGCCCTACAGATGAAGAGGTGCGAAGTCGACTGGATGTTGGAATATCTTTAGAGATAAGGTAGGTGACATCCTCACGGGGCCTTTTGCCCGTCGACCTGGGAGGAGAGGGGCATATGTCATCAATATCCCTCATGAGATCTTCAAATTGAGGATCGAGATTGATAGCTTATTGTTGTTGTTGAGAAGGTGTTGGTTGCTGGAGAGGGGCTTGAAGAGGCGGTTCTTGAACCAGTGCCTGTGGCAGAGGAGAAAGTGGCCTAGGGATAGAAGTCGGATCAGCAAATTCGTCACCCTCTGGAGGCACGTAGGCCTCATTGACAATATGCCCAAACAATGGCACATCAGGCGGGACCGGTGCGCCCCGTGCATAGTGACCGGAAACCACGAAGATTCGGGTATTCATCGGTGTTTGGCGAAATTGGTGTTGCGGAGCTACCGGTAGACCTGGGAGCAAGTGGTTAATAAGCAGTTGAACAAAACATGGGTATAAAGCCCACTGTCCCTCGCCTGCCTGAGCGTGATCAACCATTATACGAAAGATATAGCCCGAAAAGTTGTAAGGCTTGTTGTAGACCAAGGCCAGCATGGCTGATGCAGTAGAATGGCTGATGCCATCGAAGCAAGCCTTACGTCCAGATAAGCAGACAATCATGATATGCATAAGATACCGCCAGACCTTTGTGAGAAAGGCCTTGCGATATTGATAGCGTGGAACACCTGGATAGCCCATCCGAATCATGCCGCCAGAAATAAAGGTGTTGGCAAACGTAACTGGCATGTCAGAATCATCCGGAAACTGAAAGAACTCCCGAATGAGTTGTTCAGAAATAATAATCTCGCGATCGTGAACTCTGGATATAAGCCTTGTATACGGGAGATCCGAGTTGATAGTAGCATTGGCCCAGAAATCCGTGACATGATCACGGTAAATAGTTGTGGTGGCCGTGATCGCAGTGAAAATCCGGGATCTCCGAAGAAAAACAATCATCGGGCGGTACGGCGCCGCCGATTCTTTTTCGTCATCAAGAAATGCAGTCACATTGTGTCTTGGTTCCCAAAATAAAGTGTTGACGTTTATTTCTGCCATAGCTGTAAGAACACGAGAAACTTGGAAGCCGTTAGTTTCAACAGATAACATTGACATTTTTGAATTAAAAATGTCTTGCGACACAATACTTGTGTCGCAGGATATAGGTGCGACATAACGAGTTATGTCGCAATTTTGCAATTAAATCAATTTAATAATCTATTAGCGACATAGTAATTGTGTCGCACAACAGGTCAGCGACATAATTTGGCGACATAACAATTGTGTCGCATATAGTCAGCGACATAAACACTGGCACAGCCTGCGACACAACAGTTGTGTCGCAGGTTATGTCGCAGAGATGAACACGATGAAACCCAGAATTGCTGTTGAATAAAAATTGGGGTTTTTGAGTTTCAATCGTTTCCAGAGATTCACAAACATGTCAGGAGCATTATTCAATGATTATTACATGCAATTAAACAGTTTTAGGCATTCAATTTAGCAATAATAGATAAAACCTAAAAACCGAATCTTAAAATCCAAATGCTAACATGAATTGGTAATAATAAGAGTGAAAAACGGTACCTAATGATGCGTTTGAGTTAGGAGAACACGAAAATAGCAAGGAATCGAACAGAAAACGCGTAAAAATCACAGAAAAATCGAAAAAATGCGTCGGAGGCCTTGTGTCGCAGGATCCACTTGTGTCGCAGGTTTTGAATTTTTGTGTCGCAGGTAATTAGAAACTAATTACAGCGACACGAGGGTATTTATACCCGGGACACAATGAGTGACACAAGGTTGCGACACAAGCCTTGTGTCGCTAGATGGTCATCACAATATGCGACATAAGCCTTGTGTCGCTGTGTTGGCAACACATTATGCGACACAAGTCTTGTGTCGCTGGGTTAGCAACACAAAGTATGCGACACAAGTCTTGTGTCGCTGAACCCAATCAAGGGTTAAATTTTAATTTTTTTATTTGTGACACTTAGAAAAGAGATTGAACAAAAACATATATATAATAATAAAATAACATAAAAGAACGTTTTGAGAGGTGTCTATTTAGGGATCATATTAGAAAGACAGACTCGCAAGACAATGTCAAATTTTAATTCGATTATCAGTATAGTTGTCCAAATTTAAATTTATCAAGCATAGTTAACAAGCCTGAGAAGCAATCTGTAACAAGACGATTATCAGTGTTGTTTGTCCACTTAAACATGTAACATACTCAACTTCAAGCTTAGCATTTATTGTGAGAGTGAGTATGTCTCCGTGAATCCCAAACAGATATACTGCTAGTATCAAGACATGCCCAAGACTTCGATTGTTTAGAGAAAGTAGCAATAGTGATCTCTGCGACACAAGACTTGTGTCGCATAACAGCCAGTTTGTTTAGTATAAATATCAAAGTTAGAGATATTTAGGGCAAGACTTTCACACACACTTTATTCTCTGTATTTGGCTGCTACATTGATAGAGAGAGAATATTTGGGTATTTGAGAATATAAAGTATTATTTATTGCATTTGTTCCACTTTGTTTTTGCTTTATATTCTTGTGATTGTCTCCTCCATGCGATTTGATTAAAAGATTCAAGATTGGGATCAACAGCAGGAGATGCTCCTTTAAAGTTGGAGTAAGCACCACCCCCACTAGAAGAGTTGGTGGTAGTATATCCAAACCCACCAGATGTACTTGGAGTACCAGAACCCCCAGAGAAGAATGCAGCCCCAGCAGCTTGAGTCGCTGCAGCAGGAGCATCCACACCATATAACTTAGGGTTCTGTATATGTGCAGTAGCCTTGGTCTCCTTCTTCTGCATGTCCAAGAGATCAGCAGCAATCTGTCCAATCAAATCATCGAGCTCCATATCCATGATATCTTCGTCTTTCTCCATCAGCAGCACTCGTGTATTCCACTTTTTGGGTAAGGAACCCAAAAGCTTCTTATTAACATCGGTTTTGTCGAGATTTACTCCTCCCTCGACTAATTCACTCACGAGCTGTAAGTATCTACTACACATATCCTCAAGAGACTCAGTAGGCAGCATATCAAAGACTTCAAACTGTTTCTTGACGAGATCCAGTTTGTTCCGTTTGTACTGGTCACTGCCACCACATTTCTTTTCAAACCCCTTCCATAGATCATATGCGGTCTTGTGATGTCGAAGTTGTCTTAATAACTGTTGAGGTAAGGCCATGGTAATTGCATAATAGGTTTTACGTTCAGTATCAAAGGCCTTACGTTCCTTAGGAGTCATAGATTTAATGGACTTTTCAGGTATAGGTCCATTATGGATACCGGTTCTCAAAGGGCGTTCATACATTTCCTCTAAATAGATAAGCATTTCAGCATCGTTGAACGATACAAACGCTTCAAAATGCTGACGCCAATCCAAATAGTTCATACCAGTTGTATACATAGGTGGTTTATTCGTACAACCCACCTCACTATTGTGTTTTAACATTGCCCCAACCTGTTGAAGAGATGTTGATGTAGAAGCAGACATTGTAATGGGCTCGAGAGACTTTTCAAAAATATCTGGAAACTGAAGAATGCGACACTAAGGTTGTGTCGCAAAGGTACTAACAGCGACACAGAGGTTATGTCGCAAAATGACTATGGTGCAGTACTATGTCGCGCTATATGTCACACCGTATGTCGCAACACTATGTCGCAAGATTAAGGTCGCAAGAACCTTATGTCGCAGCTTATGTCGCACAATTAAGGTCGCAGAAACCCTATAGCGACACAAATTTATGTCGCAAGCTTGTGTCGCAAAACGGGGCTGTCAGATGCCAAAAACCTCAAAAACGAAATTTTTCGAAACCTAAACGTTTTTTATCGAACAAGTTCGTAAAAAATGAGTTTTTAGGTTCAAAAACTTCAATCTTCAGTTCTAAAACACCTATAATGAAGATCAAACACCAAAAAGACGTTAAATAATCAAAATAGTATTTAAAACACGTACCCAAACGATTTGATACCACCAAAATCCTTAGATTAATGGCTCTGATACCAATTGTAGATCCCACTAGTCAGATCTTTTAATCAAATCGTTCAATCACCCACGCGCGGAATTCGTAGGTTGGTAAACACGCGAAATATAAAGATTAAATCAAACACAATCAAACTAAAATCACTTTATATTTCTTTTCACTATTTCTCTGATCAATTACAGCTTAGAAAAACGAAGAGAAACAATAACCAAAAGTCTATCAAAAAGTCGAACCTAATTACAAAGTAATTAGACCTATTTATACTAATATGGCCGACGACACAAGCCTTGTGTCGCAGAGATCACTATTGCGACATAAGCACTATGTCGCAACTACAACTAATGCGACACAAGCCTTGTGTCGCATAACACAGAAAATGTAATTTTAACTAAGTCAATTACATTTACTAACACATTACAGACTCGACCAACTGACAGACACACTAAAATGTATCAACAAGATTTTTGTTCGAGTGTTGGACCTTTGACTCCATAAATCATATCCATCTCTTGTTTGTGAACATTTTAAGGTATAACTCAAGGCATTTAACCGAATAATTAATGCAAAATCGATGTATTTATAATACTAGGGTTTTGCTTTTAAATTATTCAAAATACGAAGATGTAATGGTCAAGCTAATAAGAAACCTTAGGGTTTATGTTAATCGGACTACCTAGTACACAATGGCATAACCTGATTGCCTTAAAACTCGCCAAAATTGAATTTTGATTGTGACGTCATGACTGCTGTTCATCTTGCGAGTTGAGTTCAAACTCAACTCGCAGACCTGACTTGCGAGTTGAACTTGCGAGTCAAACTTGCGAGTTGATTGACTTGTTGAACTTGCGAGTTGACTTGCGAGTCAAACTTGCGAGTTGACTGACTTGTTGAACTTGCGAGTTGAACCTGCAAGTTGACTAGTTCTGCGAGTTGACTTGTCTGCGAGCTGACTTGTTGACTTATTGACTAGTTCTGCGAGTTTAACTATTTTATTTTAAGAACTCTAGATTAATTATTAAATTAAGAGTTATAAATTACTATGCTATATGATTAGTCGTGTCGACTTAAATGTGAACACGAAAAATCATATACCTTTAATATATAAGACTTATGACTTCTTGTAATAAGTTATATATTTTTAACAGGTTAAATAAAGGGTTAGACTTATTGATTATATATATATGATTAACGACTATAATTGATAATTAAGTTTTACAAACTTAATCGTTCAATTTTGAGTCGTAGATTATATAAGTTCATCAATATATGTCTGACATTTTTGTGATCTTTATATTACAGATATGGCTCGACGATTCGTTGCTCATCACAACGTGCTAGTGGACTTGGACGTCACTGCACGAGGTGCCTCTAGTGTTGCTCGAGTTCTCTCATTTCTGGCTCGTTCGAGGATACAGTATGCTATTACTGAGTCTCCAGCATTATCACGGGACCTCTTATCCCAATTCAGGGATAATATTCAGTATGATAATGTTGTAAACCCACCTCTGATTCGTACACGAGTGAATGATCGACCCGTTGTTTTCTCTTCCTCTTATCTACCTAACATTTTACGGTTGGGAACCGTTGATCAGGAAGCCGGACCAACAGTGTTTCCCTCTGACTTCATCGAAGGAGCACTTGAACGTATGGGCTACGTCGGGCAGATGTGTGGACGTCAATTCTTAAAGGCGTTGGTCTTCGGAGAATGGTGATTTTTGTGGCATGTTCTTGTCACCATTTTTGGACCGAAGAAGGGAGGTTATGATGAGTTAAGCCCTTCTCTGCTTTCGGCTGTACTGTCCCTGGTTTACAATAAATCATACAGTTTCACAGATTATATTTTTGGTGAACTTGTTTGCCAGATCACGGGAGGTGCTAGATCTCAATTTTTGATCTATCCTCGATTTTGCATGCTGATCATCAGAGCTTCTATCCTTGATCTGCTGGTTCTTCAAGCAGATCTTCATGTGGATACTATCGGCTTGCGTGGATATAACGCAATGTTTTTGCATAAGCCGAGTCGTTTTGAGATGCAACCCTAGCTGACTGTGTTATTTGGCTCTCTGATCGATCCTGAGTATGTGGCGCCACCAAATCATGGTTGGCTAGATGTTGATGTGGCTGCAACTGTGCCTGAGCCACAGGAACTGATTGAGGAGGTCTTAGATCAGGCAAACCAACCAGTGCCACAGATCAATGCAGAAGTTGCTGCAGAAGTGGTGCAACAAGTGCTAGCTCAAAATGATGATGCCAATGATCCGATTATGCAGGATGTTGATCAATATGTTGCTAAAGCACCACGCATTGATGAACCATCTTGTGATGTTAGGCCATCGGGAAGAGATGGAGAAGTTGCTTCTTCTTCTGATTCTGAATCTGATGATGATGAGACTCGACCATTTGGGTCTGTCTCTGGGATTCCAGTCGGAATGATTCGTCAAAGATCAAAGTTGATTATGGATCCGGAACTGAAGTTAAAAAGAAAAGCCGCTGACCAAGATCCTGACTTTGTTCTTGTTGAAGACGATGAAGATGAAGATGAAGAGGAGGAGTCGCTTGTCGCTTGACCTCGCAAGCTGTCCAAGCAAACAGCTTCAACCTCTGCAGCCCCTACACAATCACGTTCTACGCCCTCTGAGGCTAATATGATTGCTGCTTTGGTTCGCCCATCTTCGCATCCAACCACCAAGTCCAGCAGGGTTGCCGCTTGCCTTTTAACGGATGTAGCTACTGAGATAGCTAAGAAAATGCAACCTCCTGCTCCTACCACTACTGATGCTCCTTCAACCTCACCAAAGACTGATTCTGAATGCATTATCCACTTAGAGTCTAGGGTTCGAGAGTTGGAGGATTCCACCAACATCTTGGCATATGAAGTTCTGTCCCTGTCTGAGAGCGTAACGGAACAAAATAAAGCTTATTCACTGCTCATCAAGACCAATAGCAATTTGATAGATGATGTAGCTAACAAGCAACGGCAGATTGACAGACTTGACCGCTACGCGCCATCTCAAGGGGAGATATTTCTCTATAGAGAGTCCTGCAGAGAAGACGAGCTGGCTAAGAAGCGAAGAAATGATGATCCCTCAGCCCAAAAGGATAGTGAGTTGGCTGGTCCTTCAACGACTGGTCAGCAAGCTAACACTCAGGGGGAGTCTGCAGGAGCAAGCGGAAGTGGAGCTGGTGCTGGTGCTGATACTGGTACTGAGGAGGGTGGTGCGGATGAAGGTGAAGCTTGTATTAATATAGACTGATTGTAATTATTAATACATTGTAAGTTTGAATTATTATGTAAGTTAAATATGTTAAATATGTTATTAAATAAGCTTTAAGTTATATCCAATTAAGGTTATGTAAAGTAGTGATCGAAAGTCTTCCGACTTATAGATAGTCGTGTGGCGTGTCCCGATGTAAAATCGGCGGTCAAACTTTTACTATAATCTTTGCTTTTTGGACTTGAGAATGTTAACATTGACAAGTTAATTATGCAACGGGAAATATGATATTAATTAATTGTAAACTAGAATGTTTGGTGATCATTATCGTTCACAATACATTAATGTTTAAATTTAATTAATGTTTGATATTATAAGACTTTTGGAATCTTAGATTGATTGTAATGTTATTTTATAATCAGTAAAAGATTTATAAAGTTAATATAATATACGATAAATACACAAAGGAATTAATAAGAAAGCTCTTAGATTGATTCAGTGAAATCATTGAAAGAACTTATGATATTAATATATTTGTGTATGTGTTTCTATAGGTCGGGAAATGTTGAACTTATCAGATTCTGAAGGCGATATGCCAGATGAAATAGATGAGGACATTGACTTTGACCTAGAAGAAGGAGAGTTTGTGCCTCCTGAAGACTGGACTTCCAGTATTGATGTTGAGCTAGACGATGGTGTAGATCCTGATGCAAATATTGATGAACACATCGTAAGCCCATCTACAACTAAGGTGATCATTCAGGAAGAAGATGGAGAAAGAGTTGTTGATTTAGATGAAAATCTAGATGAATCAACTAGTTCTGAATCTGAAGATGAGCTTCCTGAAAGACTCAAAAACAATCCCATGTTTAGACCCTTGAAAAGGAAAAAGCAAAAGGTTGGGATATCTGAGGTGGATGTTACTGGAAAGAAAGTACCAAGGAAAGGAATAATTGGATGGTACTTTGACTCTGATCTGAAACTTTTTGCTATCAAAAGGTTTGATGGAGTTCAATATTTTGAGAAAAAGCTTAAAGTCTTCAGCTCTCTTCCTCGATTTGAAATCCGAGACTTGGCACGCTTAGAATTGATAAATCCCAGCAATGATCCTTACACAAACTATGTTGAGAGTATCATTCGAACTGAGGGTCGATCAATGAAGTTTGAAAAGATAAAGCCAAGAGTCGGAAAGACGATCAAATTAAAGGAACGCAGTCAAAGAACTGGAAGAAGACTGAGGAAAAAGACTTATCCAGCTGTTAAGTGTGTACAGCAGATACCACTGAAGACAATGCCATAGAACATTTTGGGAAATCTGATGAATTGGCATGTGGACTCAGAGACTGGTGAAGCTGTCATGATTGAAGCTGATGATGAAGTTGAAGGAGGAGAAAGAGTAATTTTGAAAGTCTATGACCATCGACACCTGATGAATCTGTCGGAGAAGGATCTGTTGAAGTTAAATGAAAACAGGATTCTGACAACAAAAGCATAGGGTGATCTTGCACGAGATTATCAAATGATGGTGAAGACTTGTGTTAAAATGAAGATACATATGGGAAGTAAAATTTACAAGTGAAGACCAAAGACAAAGATGAAGATAACGACGCTAGAGCTATTGTCAAGGGGGAGTCTGTTGGGACATGTTTTGTGACAACAGATCTAGCTTGTAATAGGACTAGTGTATTTATAGTCGAAGCTACAAGAGTTGTTGAGAGTGTATGACATGATTTGATAAAGATGTTAGAAACTACAGAGATAGTTAGAGACATGAAGATTGAAGATGTTAGAGGTTAGTGAAGACTTTGTGGAAAAGGTGTTCTATGCAGGAAAGCAAAAGAGCTTAACAGAACAAGATGGAAGACAACTCAGGTGACAACATCTCCGGTGAAACTAGAGCTATTGTCAAGGGGGAGTCTGTTGGTGTATCGAAACTAGAGCTATTGTCAAGGGGGAGTCTATTGGTGCATATTGTGTGACAACAGCTTCTAGTTTGTAATAGTTAGTTTTAGAAGTCATTTTGTTAATCTTTGTAATCGTTAACTTAAGTTTTGTATGTGTATTTCGTAGGTTCGTACGAACTTAGAGTAGGTACGAACGTAGAAGGTGCCTAATTTCGTACGAACTTAGTTGCCTATATATACACAAGTCCGAAAGTTTTAGAAGAGAGGTTTTTTCGGAGTTGTAAGTTCGAACTCAATTGTAGGTTCGAATACTCTGTGTTTGTTCGAATGTAATACTTGTTTACATTCAATAAAAGAGATATTTACAAATTTTTATTACTCATTTGTTATCGCTTATGTTTATGTGAGGATTCCGCACTCGTATAAACGTGATTACCCCGTAGATCCGAACCTACGGGAACCTAGACAAGCTTTAGTAAAAGGATTTGAATCAACCTCAGTTTTAGATATTAGTATAAATACAGGACTTAGTTTTCATTTTATGTGGTTGTTGAACTAGAGAGAATTTATATATGCGTATATATATGTATGTATATGAACAAGTAATCAAATGATGATGAATTGCTATTGCGAATCTAGTACAAGCTCTCAATCTCTCTAGATATAAGATATACAAACGCACATACAAATTCTCTATAGTTCAACAACCACAGAAAATGAAAACTAAGTCCTGTATTTATATTAATTTGTTCCTGCGACTTTGTTCCTTTCTGTGACTTTAATTGTGACTGCGACTTTATCTTTAGTGTCGCATTTGATGTTATTGTGACACTATCTTAGTGTCGCACTTAGTGTCGCAGGATCAGTTTACACATAAAATGCAAACCCTATTTTTAATATCTAACAATCTCCCCCTAGGATTAGTGTCGCACTTAGTGTCACAGGATCAGTTTACACATAAAATGCAAATCCTATTTTTAATATCTAACAATCTTATAACACCCCTTAAATTACCTCAGGGTTAAAATAGTAATTTGACTCGGAAGCGATGGATAAATGATAATATTATAACTTATCTTACAAAATGACCATAGATTTTTCGCGAGTTTACAATATTAAAATGTTGCTGAAACAAAACATATAATTGTTATACAAAATCCACATTAGCTTTAATTTACAAAACATTCATAAACATATCAGAGTGATGGCACGTGTCAAACATTCTTCAAAACCACCTTCCTGCCCAACCCACAAAAGACATGCATAACCTGCAGGAAGGGAAATGGTGGAATTAGCACAAAGCTAAGTGAATGAATGTACAACTAACAATTCAATTCAGCATAACAATCTGTTTACATTAAGCACAGTAAACACATAAACTCAAGAGGATCGGCGGTTACTGAGGAACCCTACAGCCGCGGTGGCCCACAGTAACACTTACCACAATCTGTAAAGGCCCATACAGAATAGGCCGATAACTTGGCACTACAACACCACAACACACTTTCCAGCGACAACATATGTATCTGGAACGTGTGTTGAACACAGTAGTAGCCAAGTCCAATCGCAATTGACCTCTGAATAACACAGATGCCCGAAGGCCACATATGCATAACAAGCAGATATATTCAATCGTAACTCAGACTAAATAGTCAATCAAGGTTTACGTTACTTGTTGTAATCACACCATTACAACTAACTCAAATTATGAGTTGCAGATCCACTCACCTTTCTGCTACTGTCCGCCTCTCAGAATTCTAATATTACTGAGTCTTTGTCTGATCTGAGAATACAACAGATAATGAGTTAGTAACTCACCTTGAAATCGTATACATATTTCAATGTATTTTATCCAGATAATAAACATTTATCAAGTTTAAATCATCATAATAACACATTCTTACAAGGCGGTAATTCCCTGAAGTCTAAGGAAATAAGAGTTCAATCTAGAACGAAACTCGAAAATCCCGGAACGTCATTTAAAAACTGAAAAATGCCATTTTGAAGCCCAAGACGACCCCGAAAGGCCAAAAACTTACAGGGCTATGATACATAGTCTTGATTAATTGATCGATTCCGAGTGACCATGCGAATTTCATCAAAATCTAATTTTTAGTAAGATTTTCACAAAACTTAGTAACACTGCAATATCGCCACTAGCGACATTGCAATATCGCCACTAGCGACATTGCATAGCGATATTACTCGCGATATTGGGTAGCGATATTGGAGGGCGATATTGCAATATCGCTAAACCAGTTCATCCTGCGAACTGGGCAGAAACAGTTCGGTTTTCACCAAAAAAACTCACCAAAATCGATTCTAAGCTGTTTTTACCAAACAAACACTTCAACACATCATAAACACATGAACAAACATCTGAAACACTTCAATTTAACATATGAACACATAATCAACTAATAATCAACTAATTTTCTATTTTTAGTAAAAACCCAAAAACGAATTAAAACTTACATTTAACTCGATTAAATCCACAGGAACGAGTTGTAAACTTGTTATTTACTGAATTCCAAGCTAAACAACTAAATTTGAAGGTGATTTGGACTTGATTTGGGCTTTAATTGAAAGTGTGTGTGTTCTTGGTGTTTTAGTGTGTGTTTTAGTGTGAGATGAAGAAGAAGAAGAAATGAGATGATAATGGGCTGATTTCCAGATTTGGGTATTTATATATGATTATTTACATATACTATGATGTATTATTATCATTAATCTAGCACACGATGGTATAAATTCTAATACGTAAACTTATCCATATGTAAAACTAAAAATATCATAATTCTCATTTAATTATTCCTAACAATAATCAATTTAAACATTTCGTGTAAAATAAATCAAGTAAATAAAGTAACATTAAGTATTAAATTTACCAAAATGTACTAGGTCGTTGGGAGGATGTTACAAATCTCCCCCTAGGATTTAGCATCTTATTTTTCTTGAATATCTTCTATGAAACTAATAGCCTTTTGAAATCGTTGAAGATCTTTCTTTCCTTTTCTTTTGATTCAGCTTTTTGACTTGAACCTTTTATTTGAATGTCTTTGACATGGAGAAATAGAACTTTCTTTTGAGTTCTAGTCTTCTTTTTCATCTTTAATCTTTCCTCTTTAATCTTTTCTTCACATACGTTTTGTTGACTTTGAACTTCTTCTCTTGTGTACTCTTTCCTTTTAAAATTTTTTTGTGATAGATTGTCAGCAGTCTTCTCTCTATTTTGAACTTTCTTTTGACTTTATTTCTTGACTCTTAACTCTAGCTCTAGCTCCCCCTTAAATGTATATCTGAACTTCTGGAGCTTTTGACCTTTATCTTTGACAGAATTTCTAACTTTATTTCTTTTCTTTCAGTGCACCTGAGCTTGTAACTTCAATCATTCTTCCTTGATAGTAATTGTAATACAGCATGAAATATCTTGAACATGTCATTTTGGTAGAGTGTTTGTCCCATTCGTTTAGTAACCAAAGGTAAGCAACGATTCATTTGATATAATCTCAGAAAAGTTGATTGTATAATCAGAAAACACATTTATGAAAATACTATAACTCCTGGATCACATAGATTACCAGTTAACACAATAATTGAATCAATTAAATGTTTCAATTGAGTGACCTACGTTCAATGTTGAATTTGATGTTAGCATTGGTAGGATTTCCATTCAATCATTGTGGAATACCATTTTAGGTATCACTATGAATGTTCCGGCAATATCACATAGATATGCATAATGTCACTTAGACATAGAGTGTAATAATACCCATGTGTCCTAAAATTATATTCTTTTCAGGCTCTAGACTCGATTAGTGCATTAATGATGTCAGGGACTAGAGCAGACTGTCCTCTTGTTTCAATATCAACAAACTCCAACAGAGTTGTCGATAGATTATGTATAAAATCTCCGTGAGAATACTAAAACAAGAATTTGTTAAGAAATTCTTGAGTGGTTAGGAGATGTGGCTACCCGGCGATTATTTGTTTAGTGAGGGTTTTCTTTTTCTTTTAACCCTTTCATACACTCCTCACTCAACCTTACTCAATTTTTCTACTCCTCCCTCAGTTGGCATTTGATTTGAAAATTATGTTGTTCTGTACTTGGAAAGTGACTCCCTTGGTTAATCCAACCGGCTCTGGAGGATTATAGGAGTAGTTTATAAACTATCACTCTTATTACAGAAAACAACATTTTTGTGACAACCGTCAAAAATCTCAGGTCAATAACGCACTTAGATTCCTAGTCTATCTATTTATGATTACAACACTCAAAAATCATAGTGAAAAGTCTAGGTTACGACTCCTTAAGTACTGAAACCGTAAGTTACCGAAATCGCGTAACGTTTTAGGAGATTGCTTAGCGGACTTTAAGACCGTGAACAACTTTAAATTAGGTTACAAAGTGCCAAAGAAAACAAATGAAATTAAATTTCATATGTCATCACAAAATATTTATCATATCACAAAAATCGGAATTTAACTGGAAATTCCGTAACTCGGTAACACGACTGGAAGTCGGTTTATTAACTCGCAAATGTCAATCGTGATCGAATCAAATACATTTTGATGAATGTTATAAACTTATAAAATAAAGTTTCATGACTCACACTTTAACCAACAAAAACATCACAAAAATCGGAAATTAACCGAAATGTCGTAACTCGGCAAACGCAACTCGAATCGAATAAACGAAACTCGAATCTGACAAACTAATACTTGAATATCCATTATAAACAATCTAAAATACAATTTGAAGTATTTTAGAAATTTAGAACATCAATTTTTATAACCTAAATATTAAGCATTAAAACAACACAATTTAAAGTCTTGAAATATACAAGACTAGTGAAATTTTAATACAAATAAATACTATAATTAATATACATTTTATTTTGACAAAAAAATAAGTTAAATACCTCATTTTATTGACCAAAAACCGGACCTCCCATTCCCCCACTCAAAACTCTTCCTTTTCTTACAAAACTCCACTCACTTTACATGCAAAATCACTTCTACCACTTTCACACACTTTGTCTAAATCATTCTTTCATTTCTCTTTCAAGAAACACACACAATTCTCTCATTTCACACACTAATTTCCAGAAAACTTTCAATTAAAAATCACACATGCAAAGGTGTTCTTACATAAGAACAACATCTCTAAGGTAAAACATACCATTCCTTACTTCCATTCTTGCATTTACTTACTTTTAAATTCATAAAATGTTTGGATTATACACTTTATTCATGGTTATAATCCAAATACATGAGTTGATGTTTGTAAGTTCCCTTACACTTGTTTAAGTGTTAAAACAAAAGGGCAACCCATGATCAAACCGAAATCAAACCAAAAAAATCGTCTTTTTAGTGTTTGAATGCTTATTTACTTGTTCTTGCTAGAATAAATGATTTAAAATGTTAAAATATGTTTATGTTTATGTAAAACACATGTTCATGCATAAAAGACAAGACTTCAATCTTTGGATGAGGTCTAAAAATCGTTTGGTAGTGAAATCACTCCAAAAAGATCATTTTGTCATGCATGTAATCTGTCCAGATTTTGACCTCACTTTGATCGACCATAACTCAGTCAATAATGGTTCAAAAATCGTGAATTTTCTTCTAGAATTTAGCTTAATGTCTTACCTTTCAAACCCCACTGGTCTCACTCAAATCCATTGAGTTTACGACCTCCAAATGTATCACACGAATCTGATGCGCAAACAGTAACTTTTCTGTTAGCACCTTGATGTGATACTTGTTCATAGGTCTTAAAGTATTCAATAAATCTAAGAAAAATTATTTTAGACTCCTAACATGCATATCTCAGTAGAATAAAAATATAGAAATTTATCTTGATGATTAAGTATTTTTAGAAAATGCATGAACATCATGCATTATTTTAGCCTTGTAGAATGTAAATAATTGTGTTGTGATGAATCAAAAATACAAAAATACTAGATAAAACGTTTTAAAAATTTGGGGATGATTTTTCTCAGTAACTATATCATGAAAAGAACTTTGAAAATAAAAATGTGAATTTTTGGAAAAACATAAGTATTTTTCCTAGTTTAATAAAAATAAAGTCTATAAATAGGAAAAATATTCATGAAAAATACTTTTTGAAATCAAAAAAATATGGAAGAATTCCTGTGTCATTTTCCACATAAAATTACACTATCCTCAAAATTTGACACACATTGGAAGTGAATTGATACGTTTTCCGATTTACGTCTTGATTAAACACGTAAAGTTAGGAACCAAAGTTCCATTGCTCAAAACAACATGAAATTTTTACACAAACCTAAAAATGAGTTAAAACTGATCTAGTAAAAATTTCAGAATTTTTCATGAATAATTACTATTTTTCTCATATTTATAACACTTTATAGACATTAATTGATTAAAAATAATCTGTATGTCTAAAAATCACCAAATTTTCACAGAAAATTTGTGAACTATATTTCATGTTTCATACCAAGTTTGGTAATTTTTAGATGTTGTATACATATATTTCCATTATTTTGTTCGCAACTCGAACAATTACCGACAACGTAAATTAAATGGAAATTTGAACTTTAGCGGCACTTTGTAATTTAATTAGCTAACTAAGTAATCCTAACAAACTGTATTAGTCGAGAAACTAATTAGAAATCTTGTGTTCTTAGGAATTGAATAGGAGTCAAACCCGGTCGGTACGCGCATTATATCCATCTGTACGCTCACGCTCGAACTGTGAGTTTCATAGCCCCTATTTTTAAACCCTTTGATATGTTTTGGGGTGAGAATACATGCTTTTTCTTTTGTGGTTACAAGTACATATATATAAACTGTTACGTATTGCATAAGTTTCCACTATTCAAATTATATGGGCCTCTATCATGAATTGTTAGTTATGGACTTAAACGCGAATATTGTGAATAGATCTATTGGGTTGACACCCCCGTCCGGGTTGGTCGCGCCAACTCGAAAAATGGACGCATAATCATTTGACCCACTACGAGTGTTGTGAATAGAACACTTGCGAGGCAACTAAATTGTTAAGGTTTCAATTCATGAGCTTATGGCAATAGTAATACACTTTGATATTGTGATAAGACAAAATAACTTGAAATCTCGTAACCACGGGTCTACTTTACAAATGCTTACACCTATGAACTCACCAACTTTATGTTGACGTATTTTAACATGTATTCTCAGGTAACTAAGGCGCTATGTAGTTGTGCCGTTGTGTCGCACTTTTTGACGTAGGAGTTACATTCACTTGGAAGGACTTAGCATGAACTTTGTCAATTTGAATCAAGCTAGTTATTCGTTAAAGTTTGTAATGGTGTTGCTAAGACTATGTAATTTAAGGGTGTTGTTTAATGACTCTCTTAGAAGTCGTTCATTGTAATCTTTGTTCGTGATCCGCGCACGTCGCGCTCCCACCAGAAATCGGGGTGTGACAATTTTGCCAACCATTTTGATTGAAATTCGTGATCTGGTTATCCATCAATCATTGGAGCCTCAAAACTTATTTGAAAATCTTTCAAAGTGTTTTGCAACTTGAAAATACGTTTGAACACTTGAAAGTTTTGGATTTTGAAAAATACTCCCCTTTAACATATGCATATGATTTTGTAATTTTACATATGAAGGTGAGTTATAAAAACAAAATCTCTTTTTATTCTTTAAAGCTCGGGTTTTACTCTGTTTTGAGTAAAAGCCATTATGCATTACTTATGCAAAATATTTCAACTCTTTGATTCTCCCCCTCAAAAGATGATAGTATTTTGCATTCCGAGGTGAAATAGACAAATTATTGCTTAAGGGAAAGCATGCCTAACTGAGACACCAAAAAATGAAATCGTTTGTCATCTAAAGGTTTGGTGAATAAGTCGGCCAATTGATAATCTGTTTTGACAAAAAATAACTCGATATGCCCTTTTTCAATGTTATCTTTTATAAAATGATACCGAATATCTATGTGTTTTGTTTTCGAGTGTTGTACCCGATTGCAGGAAATAGCAATCGCACTTTGAGAATCACAATAGATAGGTATATTTTCAAATTTAAAACCGAAGTCCATTAGTTGTGGTCTCATCCACAAAACTTGTGAACAACAAACAGCAACTGCAACATATTCTGCCTCAGTTGTGGATGTTGAAACACAGTTTTGCTTCTTGGAAGTCCAACTAACTAGCTTATCACCAAGAAATTGAGCACCACCGGATGTGCTTTTTCAGTCTAGCTTACAACCTGCATGATCTGTGTCTGAATAGGCTGTTAGTTCGAAACAAGTATCCTTTGGATACCACAAATCCCAAGTCAATTGAAAATTTTAAATATCGTACAATTCGTTTGACGGCTTGGAGATGTGATTCCTTAGGAGCTGCCTAGTATCGTGCACAAACACATTTAGAGAACATGATATCTGGACAGCATGATGTCAAATACATCAAGGAGCCAATCATGCTTCTATAGAGTGTTTGATCAACTGATTTTCCCGTTAGATCAACATGAAGTTGTGACCGAGCAGTCATGGGTGTAGAAATAGGTTGACAATCTACCATTTGAAACTTTTTCAATATATCCAAAATATATTTAGATTGATTGATAAAAATTTAATTTGGTAGTTGTTTAACATGTAAGCCAAGAAAAAAGTTCATTTCACCCATCATGCTCATTTCAAATCTGGATACCATTAATGCCGAAAAATTCTTGCAATATTTGGCATTAGTGGATCCAAATATGATGTCATCAACATATATTTGAATTAGAATTATACGTTCTTTTTGTTTCTTAATGAATAGTGTAGTGTCAATTGTACCTTTTGAAAATCCAGATTAAACAAGAAATGTGGACAAGACAGCATACCAAGCTCTCGGGGCTTGTTTTAGTCCGTATAAAGCTTTGTCCAGAATGTAGACATCGTTTGGTCTCTTGGGATCGACAAAACCTTCAGGTTGACCCACATACACCTCTTCCTTAAAAATGCCATTTAAGAAAGCTGTCTTCATATCCATTTGATAAACTGTGAATGACTTGTGAGCAGCATATGCTAAGAAGATACGAATCGCTTCAATTCGAGCTACTGGAGCAAATGTTTCATCGTACTCGATTCCCTCTTGCTGACTATAACCCTTTGCAACAAGTCTAGCTTTATTTCGTACCACAATTCCATGTTCATCCTTTTTGTTCTTAAAAATCCATTTTGTTCCAACTATGGACTTACCCTTTGGTCTTTGAACTAATCTCCAGACTTTGAGTCGATTAAACTGATTCATCTCATCTTGCATGGCAAGAATCCAATCTGCATCTTGAAGAGCTTCCTTTACAGTCGCAAGTTCAACGAAACTTAGGAAATTGGAATATAGACACTCATTTTGAGTAGCTTTCCTAGTTTAGACCCCAGTAGTAAGATCACCAATGATTTGAGAAGTTGGATGCGATTTAGTCCATTTTCGTTCAAAAGGAAGATGTTGATACTCAAAATTGGAATTTGAAGAATCAACATATGGAGTAGGAGTAATAATTTCTTCAGAAATAGTAGTTGGTTGGATTCGTGAGATAGCTGAAGTTGGTTCGGTTTCTAGAATTTCAGTTATGAGTTCCGGTTGTATTGTCGTTGTAGTAACAAAATATTCTTCATAAAAATCTAAGAATAATTCATCAAGATCATTCACTATTGATTGTGATGTTTTAGGTTTATCCTCTGTTGAGCTAGTTAAACCGGGTTTTGAACTGTTTTGTTCAAAAACCATTTCTGACATTTCATCAAACTTTACATTAACACTTTCATTGACGATCTTTTTTCTCTTGTTATAAACCCGATAAGAAACTTTATCCTTTGAATAACCAATAAAAATTCCTTCGTCACTCTTTGGAGAAAACTTTCCTAAATCTTCACGATCATTTAACACATAGCAAGGACATCCAAATATTCGGAAAAACTTTACATTTGGAGGACGGTTGTTGATAATCTCATAAGGTGTCTTGCCGAACCACGTATAGATTACTGACCAGTTTTGAGTAAAACATGTAGTATTTACAGCTTCTGCCCATAAGAACATCGGTAGTTGAGAGTATATGAGCATTGTGCGAGCTGCTTCAACAAGAGTTGGATTTCGACGTTCAACGACACCATTTTGTTGTAGAGTACGTGCAGCGGAATATTGATGAGTAATGTCAACCGATTCCAAATATGAAGATAAGGTTTTGTTTTTTAATTCCGTGCCATTGTCGAATCTGATTGAGCGCAATGGAAGTTGCAGATTCACTTGAGTTTGTTTGAGAAAGTTGATGAGAGTCTCTGGTGTGTCAGATTTAGATTGTAAGAAATAGACCCATGTGTAAGGGGAAAAGTCGTCCACGATTACAAGAATGTACTTCTTGCCATTGATGGTTTGAATGCGCATTGGTCCACATAAATCCATATCAAGTAGATGAAGAACAGATTCTGAACTAGGTGTAGGTTTGGATTTATGTTATGTATGATGTAGTTTACCTAGTGTGCATGATTTGCAAAAATGATCTTGATCATATTGTAATTCAGGTAGACCATGAACAACACCAGAGCGAGATAGTTGATTGATTTGTTTGACATTGAGGTGAGAAAAACAACGATGCCATAACCATAATTGTTGAGAAGAAGCTTTTGAAATTAAACATACATTAGTCATGGGTTGTGCACTATCTAGATCAATGGTATAGATGTTTGTGCCACGGGTTCCGTTTAACAATTTCTGCCCATCTTCAGTTCGCACAAAATTGACCAATGCTAAACAGATTGTGACCTAATCCTTCCACATATGTGACCCGTTTTATAGTTATCTTTCCTCAAACCAAATCACCAACCCCCATTATTGCAGCAAAGTGATTATACCCAAATCTAACTGTCCCCATAAATTTTTCAACAAAATTGCTTAGAAGGGACTTATCACCGGTCATGTGTTTGGAACAACTTGAATCAAGATACCAAACACATACCGAGATTTTCTGCAAAATCAAACCATTGAAAGACCCTTAGGAACCCATTTTTCAACGAGTTCATCAGGATTAGTATAGTTTATGGTTGATTGTATCCTTTTAGGTGTCCACTTATAGACTGGTTTGGGTTTGTTTGTGGACTTAGAAATCCATTTTGTTTGAAAACAATTTGAATCCCAACCCTTTCTTTTCCATGGTCGTGATTGATATTGCATAGCATGTTGATAGTAATTATTACGTCTAGCTACAATCCTATCATGCAACATAGATTCATTCACATTCACAAGATAATTTCTATCATAACGCAGAGTATGATTACAATTGTTTGAATGCTGAAAATACAATGAATCATGTTTGTTGACATTATTGTAGTTACAAGAGTAAGAACTATTGTAAGGACAATTAAACTTTTGACTCTTTTGACTTCGGGATTTGTAATGAAGATTTGTCTTTTTTAGATCTGAAACATGAAAACCATCAGTATTAGTAACTTGAAAGGAATTCGTAAAGCTTGTGTTTGAAGACATCTTAATAAACCTTTTATTCTTTTGTAAAGAATAATTAGTAAATTGAGATTTCTTAGGTGCATGCTCATGTTTCAATATACTTTTTGGTTTAAAAGTGTGTAAGACTTTTGAATTAAACATTTTGTCAACCTCTTTTCCTAAATCCTCCTTCGACTCCATAGCTTTATTAAATGCAAGTTCATGAGTAGATTTTGATAATGGTGTGATATGAGATGAAGATGTACTTTTAAGTTGTGTAATAGTTTGAAGAAGTATAGCTCGTTCTTGTTCAAAATTTTGTTGTTCAGTGGTTATTTGTTTTTCTAAATCAAAGATTTTATTTTCCAAAATTAAATTTGGAATATAAATCTTAGTGGCAACCACTTGTTCAAGAACATCATTATTTTGATCAACAATTGGTTTTGAATAACTAGGGAAATAATCCTCAGAAATGGAATTTTTCGAGTACTATATCAGTCTTTCAATTTTTGATAATCAAATGAAAATTGAGCTTTATCTTCTCTTGCCCTATTAAACTTCTCAATTTCATCTTCCTCATTTGTTGTTTTTAGAAAATGCATTTTCAAATCACATCCCATGTAATTTTCATCATACAAGGGTGCTATTTTTGAAATTGCTTTCTTCAAATAGCATGGATTATCAAAACCTATCCCTTCCCTTGGATTATAGAATTTGATGTCCTTTGGTTTATTTAAGAAAATTGTTTGCTCAGTCTGACCGCGTTTTAACAAAGTATTTTCAAGTTCTTTTAACTTTTGAAAAACTCTTTTATTCTCAGTTATGACATGAGCATATTGTCGAGTAGCAAGCTTTCCAATTCGTTCGGATTCCTCAAGTTGAGATTTCTTTATTTAAAGATTTCTTTTCAAATTCAAGTTTCTCATAACTAGTTTTGTAATCTTCCATGTGAGTTTTTAAAATTCCTTTTTCCCGAGTCACAGTTTTTAATATTTCAATGTGATTTGTCAGTTCCAGTATTTTAGTTATATTTTATGTTTCAGTTTTTAACTTATTTGACAAACCGGATTTAATATCATGCAATTTAAGAATCATGATTTTAGAGTTTGATGATACCTCAGAGTCAGAATCCTCATTGTCATCAGTAGAAACTGTGGACAGATTGGCCATGAACGCCATGTTGACTTCCAGATTTTCTTCTTCAGAGTCCGTTAGATTAAGCCATGCATCATTTCTAGCTAGTAATACTTTTCCAGCTTCCTTTTGTTTGGACATCAACATCTTTGCTTTATAATACTCGGAGTCACGAACTCTTGACTTTTTACAATCTCTAGCAAAATGTCCAAACCCACCACAATTGTAACATTTATTCTCCATGTCACCCCTTGGCGTGTCCTCAAACTTACCCTTATTATTTTCCTCCGTTCTACTCTTGTACTCTGGACGTTTAGTGGATGATGATGAAGTACGCAGATGATTGTTAGTAGGTTTCTTATAATACTTCTTATTGATAGCCTTTTGTCATAAGAGCCATTTGTTTCATAAGCTCTTTGTACTCCTCATCACTTCCACTTCCTTCTTCTTCAGACTCAGATTGATATTTAGTCTCTTTCACAACCTTTTGAGAATGAGAATAAGTTCTTCTTTCAGCAACTAATGCCAACGGATCAACCATCTCTTTTGACTCTTTACCGGCAATTTCATTCACTTCATCTTGATTGTGATTCAAGATTTCATAAACATCATGAATATCAATAGAAGTTAAATCCCGATTCTGAATGATATTGCTCGAATATTGTTTCCATTCCGGTAACAGATTATTTAAGAACTTGATGTTGATCTCTAAGTTCTGCTTCACAAACTTATTTTTCCTTACTTCATTCAACAGCAAACAGAATTTGTTGTATGTAGTTTCAAGCTATTCTCCGACCTTTGCTTTAAATCCCTCATGTGCTTGAAGACAATGAGTCATCTTCGTTTTCTTACCTCTTTCCGAACCTTGTTGTTGTCTAGCAATGGCATCCCACATCTCTTTAGCTGTTTTATAACTATCCACTTGAATGTAGATGTCATTTGTTAAACCTTGTAGGATGTAGGAATTTATGTCCTTATGAGCCTTCCATAAAGCTTTTGAGATGGAGAACATTCACTGTATGTTAATGGTGTTTGTTGAGCAACCCCAGTAGTGGTTCCCGAAGTATCTACCGGGGGATAGAAAGGTGTCACTCCTTCTTTTAGCGATTTCATCAACAACTCGTAATTCTCTTGTCTTTCGATGAAGTCGATAAACCTGTCTCTCCATTGAGAATAGTCACCTCGAAATAGAACTGGAGGCTTATCCTTCGACCCTATGGCAAGTGCTTCTCTCGACGTTTGTACGAATTTTTCCTCCAAAATTTTCGAATTTCGCTCGAGTAAAATGAAAATTTTCTCAAACCAAAATTGGTCAACGGGAAGCTCAAATTTAAATTTTGATAATTGTAAAATTTTCCCGCCTTTTTTAGTTACTTTATGCGATCATAAAGATAAGTTTGCAAAACTATATGAATGCGACACTACTAAAGTCGTCAAGATAAAGTCTCAGAAGCAGATATGCGACCTTACTAATAAGTTCGCAGAGATAAAGTCGCAGAATCTGATAGTGTCGCAGGTTCTGTTCATCTTCTTCACAAAGAACACTGAATCTTAGATGTTTCAAATTTCAAAACTTGAAATTGAAACCTGTAGTTAATTCCTGTATGATTCTTAACACTAGTAGAACACTTTGATAGGTCAAAATGATCAGATTCAATCTTAAACACCTCCTATTTGAATTTAACCGCCAGTTTCAACTTTGGAATTAATTTTGAGATATTGTGTGATTTAACCGTGAATTCTTGTTCCTCTATGTTGTAGATCACTATTAGAACCTTCTTTGACGTTTTAATTGTATAGAAACACACAATTTTGATGAATTTGATCAAAAATCAGAATTTTCTTCTTCAAATACCCATTTTGTGATTTTCTTCGAATTTGAGTTTAATTCCTGCAATTGAACCGAGTAAACACTTCCAAATCCTTCAACCAATGCTCTGATACCAATTGTTGGATCGAATTCCATGATTTGGACGTAATATTGGCCATGAAGGCTGATTGATTCTGATTTACTGAGTATATCGCTTCTTCAACATGATTGCTCCAGTCCTGATTTTGATCATTTGTGGAGACTAGAGCATTGCCTTGTTGTATGTTCTTGCCTTGATTTTCATTGGCATTGTTGTTGTTGTTCTGATATGGCCTAGATGTACTCGGCTTGGTGAAACCAGAGGCTGGTAGTTTGGCCTTTTCGCATTCTCGAGCGAAGTGTCCGTAGTTTTGACAATTGTAACAGCGAACCTTGCTCTTATCGAAACCGAATCCTTGTCTTGAATTATTATCTATCTGAGAATGACCTGTTCGCTGAAGAAAATTTTTCACCCTACGCGTTAACATCGCCATATTTCATTTCAAATCCATCTCTTCCAAGTCGTCGGGATGAATCTGATCATAGTCTTCTTCTGTTAGATCCAGATTCGAAGTTTTCCCAACCAAAAATCCTTCGTAAGAACTCATGAAAGCATGAAAACTCCAAGATGATCTTCAACAACCTTTGGAGATGTTGACGTGTTCATTTGAGTAGTACAAGAGGATTTGTTTAAACATTGCACACATGTAGCACATGCATTGTTACTTCCCTCTTTTTTATAAATTAAAACTTCTGAACCTGTAGACATTGCAACTCCGCATGATTCTTTAATGGATATATACTTGTACAAACTCGGATCTTGTACAGTATTCATCCCAGTTGCCTTCGTCTGCATATCCAGTTCATAGGCCTGAAGCTTTCCAATAAGCTCATCTAATATCCAACTAGATAACATATCATTTTCTTCTAATAGCATCACTCTGAATTCCCACTTCTTAGGCAAAGAATGAAGTAATTTCTTGTAGATCACTATATCAGTCATCGCAACGTCAACTTCTCTAAGTTCACAAACAATTAGAGAGAACCTAGACATCAACTCATCAAATGATTTGTTTTGAAGCTGAGCAAACATATCAAATTGTTTCTTGAGTAGTTCTTAACGATTTGTTTATATTGATTATACAACCAAATCTGGTAGCAATGGCTTTCCAAAGTTCAAACGTCATTTCCTTCTTCTTAAATAGCATCATCATGTCTCTTGACAAACACATAGTGATTGCAGCATACGCTTTACGTTCTTTTTCACAATCCTTCTTCTCTTCAGGGGTCATTAAATCAACAGTCTTATTGTAATTTCCACCCCTAGCAGTTCCATCTATCGGGGGAGGAACATACTTCTTTGTTAGATAAACTAACAACTCCAGATCGTTAAACGCAACATAATTTTCAAATTTGTAGCGCCAGTTTACATAATCGCTCGGTTTGATGAATCTTGGAGGTTTGTTGGGGTTCCAGTTTTGTTATTGAATTTAAGCATTGCAGTCATATTGTACGCCATTTTGTCTTTTAAAAATTTCTCAGAAGTGTCACAGTTAAGAATAATGTGACACTAAGATAGTGTCTCAAAAGAAAATCAAATAAAAAGTCAATGCGACAGTTACGTACTGTCGTAGTAATTTGTGACAGTCTAATAGTGTCGCAGATCTCGAAGAACAGAATTTTCAAACTCAAAAAAACGCATAATTACTCAAAAATACCTGTTTAAAACCGTTTCTTCACCTCAGTAAAACTTACAGAAGATAGTAAGTGTCGCAGCTTTTGAGTTTTGGCCTAGTTCTTGCAATCCGTAAGTGCTACTAAAAATTTAAATTTAATTTCTAAAAATTCGATTGAAATACGAACAATTAACCGATCAAAACTTTAATTCAATCAGTAGTAAAACTTCATGAACACTTAAACTCAGAAAAACTTCATCAAAAACTACTGAATCATTTTGTCTATACAAACACTATCACTTTTAATCCGTAATTTCCAAATCAAAGTCAATTCGGATTAAATCTACAATTCAACACTTAAACAAGCTCCAATAATCAGTAACTGTACTCCAGGAATCAGTAACCTTATAAAGCAAACACGAATTTGAATTTGAACCGTACAAAATATGTTAGAATCGATCTATCTATTCAAGACTTATAGCTTTGAATAATTATCAAGAAACTATGGAATCGTACTTGATAAACTAGGAAGAAATAATACTTGTAATTGGTAAAATAAAAACGAATTAACAATCAAAAGCTTCAATATTATTAATGATAATAATACGAATACACGGATGTATTAGGGTTTTACCTTAACGCTTACTTCTTCCTTTCTAGACTATCAGATCTCTATTTATATTCACATATACTCCTGAACAACATTTTCTATAAATATGGAAACAAATCAAGTTACATTAAAACTCTATATGGTAACAAACTGTAATACACGTAAACAACATGAATAGTGTAAAAACATTAAACAGTAGTAATACACAAAACACTAGTATTGTTGAAGCAGTAGTAATCTCATGAACTTGCAGCATTAACTCTTTGTACTTTTACCAGCAGTAACTATGACAACAGTAACTCTAATAGCAGTATAATATTCAATAGTGGAAACAATGCTAACAACAGTAACTTCTGTAGACAGTATTAAGAACAGTATTAACCCAACAATCTCCCCCTAAACTTAATATGTTCTCCTAACAACATTAAGTTTCCCAAACTTGGATTTATCATTTGCCTTCTGCTGTATTATTCTATTTCATATAACCTTGTAATTCCTTTAACAGTTCTGTGACAACCCCAACGTTTCTACATTTAACTTTAAGCCTCAACATACTTTGTAGAACACTGGGATTCCATGGATAGGCCTTACCAATTAAAAAATATCCAACTCCTCCATATTCTTGATGTGTACTATGAACTCCACATCCATCAAAATACTGCCAGCAAGTCACTAGAAAAAATGCTTTCTTGAATATGATCATATCTTTGTAAAGTTCATACATTTGTTGAAGATATTCATAAAGCTGTTTATTATCATCATAATTCTCCTGATTAGCAAACTTGGTTATAGCAATATTCCACATTTAGTCCAGATCCTTCCTGCTACAGACTTTGAGCATGGATACAAAAGTTATGTGTAATTCAGTTGCTTCTCCAGCTCTCACCACTTTAAACCATTTCTTATTCTCTGCATGGGTGATTTGATACCAATCCATAATCACATCAACTACCACCATCTCCTTCAATGTTTCACCAATATTTTCATCTATAGATGGCACATCAGTATGCACATATGTTTTGTCTTACTTAGTTTCCTTTGTTTTATTGATATTGTGTTTCTTATCTTTTTGCTCAAGATAACTGCCCTGTTCTTTAGTCTAAGCAGACCTTTTCCTTCTTTCAGTTGTTTTTATAGGTTCAACATCTTTTTCTACAACACTTCTTTCATTAATACCTTTCAGGCTCCTTTCAATTTCCATTCTCCCGGCATCATCCCCTCTTACCATTTGAGCATATTCTTTCTCATACAATCTTTGCAAACTCTCAAAACTCATAGCAGTCAACCTACGTAGATGAAATCCAACAGCTTTCAGAAATTCCACATATTTCTTTCTTTCTTGACTCTTAGTCAGTGGATTTTCAGCTGCTGTTGATCCTAATCTTGAATCTTTTAATCAAATCGCATGGAGGAGACAATCACAAGAATATAAAGCAAAAACAAAGTGGAACAAATGCAATAAATAATACTTTATATTCCCAAATACCCAAATATTCTCTCTCTATCAATGTAGCAGCCAAAATACAGAGAATAATGCGTGTGTGAAAGTCTTACCCTAAATATCTCTAACATTGATATTTATACTAAACAAACTGGCCGTTATGCGACACAAACATTGTGTCGCAGAGATCACTATTGCGACACAAACACTGTGTCGCAACTACAACTCATGCAACACAAGCCTTGTGTCGCAGAACACAGAAAATGTAAACTTAACAAGTCTATTCCATTTACAAACACATTACAGACTCGACCAACTGACAGACACACTAATGTGTATCAACAAACTCCCCCGTGTCTTCAGCTTGGTCTTCTAGATCTTCATTTATACCCAGCCTGCTGGAAATACACCGCCAGCATGTATTCCATGTGTTACACAAACCTTGACAATCCGTTGAAATTGAGATGCTATCTTCTTGTTCATCACATTCTTCTCATTGAAGCGAATCGGATTGTCAAATAGCTTTCTCAGATCTTTCTCGGAGAAATTTATCAAGCTCATCGGATCGAATACTCTGAATTGAGTTTTCTTTAAGTTATACAGTGAGGTCTTCTCTGGTTGCTCTGTCTCAGGCACAAATATCAAAACTGCCTCGCCGGTGTGAGCATCCAATTCCCAGTAGTGAAATCTTCTTAGAAAGTCCAGGGGAACTGTTTCCAGAGGAATCTTCTTTAAACAATCAGTCGGAGGATAACGCATTTTGATCAAGGGCTGATTGATTACTGGATCAAACCGTTTCGTATAGATAATTCTGGTTCCCAGCGTCGGTTTGATAAACTTGTACCTTTTGGTACGAATCTCCCTTTGTAGAGTAGTCAGAATGAAGTTGGCACGATCATCATTTGACAGGTTAATAGCAAGACGGTTAATTTCTCCTTTTGGCAGTGTGCTCAGCTTGGTGAATGATCTTTTGAAATATTGAATACCATCTAATCTCTTGATCATAAACAACCCTTTCGATATCTTCCAACTCTTGATTAATCCAGTATACGCTCCACTGACTTTGTATGATTTGCAGGTGACCGGCACTTGGTTTCCATCTTTTCCGTGCGGCCACCATTTAGCAAGTCTCTCAGCTCTAGTTTCGATAACTTCAGATTCAGGAACAGGAGCCTCAGATGTTTCTTCATCTTGAGTCTCAGATGCATTTTCAGTTTCATCTTCATCTTCAGAGGAATCTGATTCAATTATCGGAGCATCATCATAAAACTCATCATCATTCAATCCTTCTTCCTCAAACTCAACATCATCATCTTCGTCAAAATTTTTACTTTCATTATCAGAATTGACTTCATTTATCATGCGTTGTATAAATGAGAGGTCTGCACAAGAATAGTTTACAGCCAACGGTCTTGGCTGGCCTGGAATCCGGTGCACAGGAAAATACTCTAAAGTGGGCATTTCATTAGATTGTTCAATATGTACATCTTCAATTACAGACTCAGACCCCGGTCCTATTGGTTCTATAGTTGGACCAGAGGGAACAGACTCCCCCGGACCAATAGACCGGGTCTCAAACTCCCTAAACTTATCCTCTAAGGTCGTAATTCTAGAAGTTTGAGCCTCGATAAGTGTAGCTTGAGACTGAATGATAATAGCCTGGTCGTTCACAGTCTTCTGCATTTCCTCCATCCGTTCCAAAAGTTGCTTTATAATATCCGGATGAGGGTGCACTGGAGTCTGAATTTCTGAAGGCCCTGCAGACGAAGAGGTGCGAGGTCGACTGGATGTTGGAATATCTTCAGAGACAAGGTAAGTGACATCCTCACGGGGCCTTTTGCCCGTCGACCTGGGAGGAGAGGGGCATATGTCATCAATATCCCTCATGAGATCTTCAAATTGAGGATCGGGATTGATAGCTTGTTGTTGTTGTGGAGAAGGTGGTTGCTGTTGTTGTTGTTGATGATGATGTTGAACCGGTGCCTGTGGCGGAGGTGATAGTGGCCTAGGAATAGGAGCCGGATCGGCGAATTCGTCACCCTCCGAAGGCACATAGGCCTCATCCACAATATGGCCAAAAAGTGGCACGTCAGGCGGGACCGGTGCACCCTTAGCGTATTGACCGGAAACCACAAAAATTCGGGTATTCATCAGTGTCGGACGAAATTGGTGCTAAGTGGCCACCAGTAAACCCGGGAGCAAATGATTTATCAATAATTGGACAAATCGTGGGTACAAAGCCCACTGTCCCTCCCCAGCCTGTGCATTGTCTACCATAATCCGAAAAATATACCCCGAGAAGTTGTAGGGCTTGTTGTAGACCAGTGCGAGCATAGCGGATGCAGTAGACAAGCTCATCCCATCAAAACCGGCTTTCCTGCCAGAGAGGCAGACGATCATAATGTGCATCAAATACCGCCAGACCTTAGTGAGATAGGCCTTGCGATATTGATCACGAGGAATAGTCGGATAGCCGAGGCGAGCCATTCCCCCGGCAATAAACACATGAGCAAAAGCCACTGGCATCTCAGAATCATCCGGAAACTGAAAGAAATCCCGAATGATCTGCTCAGAGAGAATAATCTCGCGATCTTGAACCCGAGAGATGATCCGGGTGAACTCGAGATCCGAATTGACATTTGCATTAGCCCAAAATTCGGAGACATGATCCCGATACATGGTGGTGGTGGCTGTGATCGCAGTATATATTCTGGATCTGCGAAGAAATGCAATCATCGGGCGGTACGGCGCCGCCGATTCTTTTTCATCATCGAGAAAAGCCGTGACATTATGTCTCGGTTCCCAAAAGGAAGCATTTACGTGAGCCATATCTGTAAAAATACAATAAACTTGGAAGCCATTAGACATGAACGCGTTTTTAAAGTTTGACATTTTTCAATTAAAAATGTACTGCGACACAAGCCTTGTGTCGCAGGATATCACAGCGACATAACGAGTTATGTCGCAGTTTTGCAATTAAATCAATTTAATGATTTTTCAGCGACACACGAGTTGTGTCGCACAACAGATCAGCGACATAATATAGCGTCATAGAGATTGTGTCGCACAACAGATCAGCGACATAAGACAGCGACATAACACTTGTGTCGCAGGAAGACAGCGAAATAAAGCTGAATAGAACCTGCGACACAGCGCCTGTGTCGCATCTTGTGTCGCAATGACGAACACGATGAAACCTAGATTTTCAGATGAACATAATTTGGGTTTTTTGAGTTTCAATCGTTTCCAAATCTTCATTAGCATGACAGGAACATTTTTTAATGATTATCACATGCATTTAAACATTATAAGTCGTTTAATTTAGCAAAACAAAACAAAACCTAAAAACCGAAACTTTAAATGCAAATGTTATCAAAAATAGGAAGTAATAACGGTTAAAGTTGGTACCTATCGATGCGGAATAATAAGGAGAACAAAAATCAAGCGATGAAACGAGCGGAAAACCATAGAAAATCTCGAAATAATCGAAAAACGAATCGGGTTGGTTGTGTCGCAGGTTTTTCTTGTGTCGCTGGTTTTGAATTATTGTGTCGCTGATAATTAGATACTAATTACAGCGACACGAGGGTTTTTATACCCCTGACACAAGGCAGCGACACAAGCAGCGACACAAGCGTTGTGTCGCTGAGAGGGCGGCACAAATAGGCGACATAATTGTGCGACACAATGCTTGTGTCGCAGGGTTGGCAACACAAATATGCGACACAAGGCTTGTGTCGCAGAAGTCAATCAAGGGTTCATGTTTTGAGATTTTTGTATTTGTGACACTTAGAGAACAAAGTAAATGAACCAAATATCAGAATAATAAATGAAAGTAGAAAAGAGCAGTTTGAGATGTGTCATTGTAGGAATCATATTAGAAAGACAGACTCGCAAGACAATATCAAATTTTAATTCGATTATCAGTATAGTTGTCCAAATTTAAGTTTATCAAGAAAGTTAACATGCCTTAGGAGTAATCTGAAACAAGACGATTATCAGTATTGTTTGTCCACTTAAACATGTAACACACTCAACTTTAAGCGTATCAGTTATTGTGAGAGTGAATAAGTCTCTGTGACTCCCACATAGATATACTCCTAGTATCAAGACATGCCCAAGACTTCGATTAGTTAGAGAAAGCATTTGAAATCAACATTTTTAAGAATCAAGCCAGCGGTGACAGGTCTGTACAAACGTACAACAAAGCGACATAAACTTGATTCAGGTGTAAGCAAAACCAGACTTGGTCAAACCATTTGGCGACCTTGTAAGTAATCTTTGATTTTATAAGATTTGAAAGTACTTTTGCCTTTTGTTTGCTTTGTTTTTGAAAGTATACTGACTGAGACCAGGTCTGTACAAACGTACAACAAAGGAAACAGACAGCATAATTCCCCAAATGTTGTCATATACAAGCTCAAGTTAATAGAAGCATGGCAAGCTGATACATAAGAATTAAGACACATTGTCATATATCATACGATGGTCATCACAAAAGATTAGACACAGATTAAGAGATTTCTTAGTTGCTCAAAGAGGAGTATGAGAATGCCTACCTATACATCGTGCAAGTAGTCAGATGTCTAGAAGGTCAAGTATAACAAGTACGCGATAAACCTACTGATATATCAAGGATAAAACTTAAGATTGTCATTTGAAGAGTGTCTCCTAATGTACTATCATCTCCCTAGTTGTTTACAGACACAACTAAACGTCTTTTACAAATGTTGCAACATTGCTTTTCTTTAATGCTAGTAAGCATAAAGAATGGCTATTGCCTAACATATTTATGCAGAAACGATCAAATAAGCAAAAGAAATAATTGTCACAATTTACTGTTTTTCTTGAAAGAAGCGCAACCCTATCATATCAATAAGCTGGTTAAACCTAGTTCTAGAGAAGGCCTTGGTAAACAAATCAGCATTTTGCTTATCAGTTTCTATTTGGACAAGGTCAATCAGATGTTTCTCATAGCAATCCCGTATAAAATGAAACCTTATCTCTATGTGTTTGGTTTTAGAGTGTTGTACGGGATTTTTAGTTATACAGATAGCAGCAGTATTATCAATATCTAAAGGAGTCATAGTTAAGAGTAAACCGTAGTCACGAAGTTGGTGCTGAATCCACAAGATTTGTGAACAGCAACTGGCAGTAGCAATATATTCAGCTTCAGCTGTGGAGGTAGAAACTGTCGTTTGCTTTTTGCATTGCCATGACACTAAACGTGAACCAAGAAACTGGCATCCACCTGACGTTGACTTCTTATCGATGCTACAGCCACCATAATCAGAATCCGAGTATGCTGTGAGAGCAAAAGACTTCTCTGTTGGATACCATAGACCAAGAGTAGGTCTATGTTTAAGATACCCAAAAATTCGTTGAACCGCTTTCAAATGAGACACCTTGGGTTGAGATTGATATCTTGAACACATCGAAACAGCAAATACTATATCAGGTCGAGAGGCTGTAAGATACATTAAAGATCCAATCATCGACCGATATAGCTTTTCTTCACAGTTCGCTTCATCTTCAGCTGGTCCTAGATTGTGGTTTGTTTGAATGGGAGTGCCATACTCTCTACAATCATGCAAGTTATAGCGTGTTAACATATCATTAACATACTTTGATTGATGAATGTAGGTGCCCTTCGTTGATTGATCGACTTGAACACCCAAAAAGAACTTTAGCTCCCCTATCGCACTCATTTCAAATTCAGACTTCATAATTTTCTCAAAGTCTCTACACAAAGATTCATTGGTTGAACCAAAAATGATATCATCTACATAGACTTGAACAAGCAGTTGACTGTGTTCAGTACGTTTGATAAAAAGAGTGCTGTCAATGTGACCACGTTCATAACCATTTTTAATCAAGTGCATTGCCAACCTTTCATACCACGCACGTGGAGCTTGATGAAGACCATAAAGGGCCTTATCCAACTTGCACACATAGTCTGGGTTGACTGAATCTTCAAAACCAGGAGGCTCCCTGACATATATTTCTTCAGCAACCTTACCGTATAAAAACGCACTTTTGACATCCAGCTGATAGACACGAAACCCCTTAAATGTCGCATACGCTAAGAAGATGCGAATAGATTCCATTCTTGCAACAGGCGCAAAGACTTCATCATAATCCAAACCTTCTTGTTGTGTATACCCTTGAACCACTAGCCTAGCCTTATTACGAATCACCACTCCCCTATCATCACATTTAACCCGAAACACCCAACGAGTTCCAATTGGGTGTACACCTTTTGGAAGTGGAACTAAATTCCAGACTTTCAGCTTCTCAAATTGTTGCAACTCTTCTTGCCTTGCAGAAACCCAATGTGAATCCTTTAGAGCCTCATCAATCTTTGTTGGCTCAACTTGGGATAAAAAGCATTCTTCAATTGTAGCCTTTAGACACGTAAGATCATCATAATTAGATGGACTTTCAGAAGGATCTTCAGAAGTTTCATCCGTATGATCATTCGTTGGAGAAGGTTTAACTGCTTTGCTTCTAGTTAGAACACCTGCATTCACATCTCTAATAATATTCTCAATTGAATGATCCTTATGAATACGAGAGACAGGTATTGAATCAGGTGTGAGGTTTGTTTCCAAATTGTTTAGCTCAACCTCTTGAGCGAAGGAATCATCTTCATTCTCAGAAAGGATGTCATCAACAGTAGTAGAAGAAGATTCAGGCTGTTGATCTGCAGAAGAACTTTCGGGAACATCAGTAGACGAAGATGGTTGAAGATCAGTAGCATCAGGAGTAGAAGACGGTGTGGATGAAGAGTTATCCGGATAAAGATGCAAGCCATGAAGAAGCGTAACAACTTGATCCACTTCATTGAATTTCAGAAGATTGAATGAGTTAACAAGATTGTCATACTCAAACAACCAATCAGGACCTTTTCCTTTAGGAGACTCCGTGTACTTTAAACATTTTACTTCAAAATGTTCTTCAATCTTTCCCGTTTCCTTGTTGAAAACTCTCTTGTTATGAGAATTAACCGAATACCCAAGAAATAGCCCATCAAAAGCTTTTTCACCAAATTTTGAAACTTTGTCTTTTGTAATTAAAATGGTGCATGGACATCCAAAGGGCTCCAAAAACTTTAAATTTGGCTTTCGGTTATTCAACAGTTCATAACACGTTTTGTTCTTCTTCTTGTTCATCAGAACACGGTTTAATACATAGCATGCCGTGTTAACTGCCTCTGCCCAAAACGTAATCGGCAAGTGTGAATCAGACAGCATAGAACGGGCGGTTTCTATGATTGTTCTATTCTTTCTCTCCGCTACACCATTCTGTTGCGGATTTCTCGCTGCACTAAATTGATGAACAATTCCTTTGCGTAGACAATATAATTCAAGAATTTTGTTCTTGAATTCCGTTCCATTATCACTACGTATCTTCTTTATCTTCAAGTTGCACAGATTCTCAAGTCTATCGAACAGATAGGTTAGTATATCTGATGTTTCATCCTTTGTACGCAAGAAGTAAACCCATGAAAAGCGAGAGTAGTCATCAGTTACTACCAAACAGTAAGATTTACCTCCAATACTTTTCGTGCTTATAGGTCCGAACAAGTCCATGTGAAGTAATTCCAATGGAGATTCAATGGAATTAACTTGCTTAGACTTGTGAAACTTCTTGTGTTGTTTTCCTTTCAAACACGAAACACAATCGTCTTCCAAAGCAAAGGATTGCTTAGGAATCCCCTCCACTAAATCATATTTCACCAGATAATTCATTTTCCGGAAATGAATATGACCCATCCTTCTGTGCCACAACAATGAATCCTTCGTAGACGCTTTGGTTAGAAAACAGGTATGTTCTTCAGTTTCCACTGTCCTCATGTCCAAAATATAAGAGTTCTTCACTCTAGGAGCTCTAATCAGAATCCATTCCTCGGGAATTACAAATCCCGGCTTCAATATCAAACACTCTAAGTCTGTAAAAGCAGCTGTGAACTTCTTATCGCAAACTTGAGAGACGCTTATCAAGTTATGATTTAGCTCCTCCACAAAGTTAACATTCTCAAAGCTCACCTGACCATTTGTGAGTGTACCTTGACCAGTTATCTTACCACCATTATCACCAGCAAAAGCAACATATCCCCCATTGTATGATTTAACATCAGAAAGAAGGGAGATATTGCCCGTCATGTGTCATGAGCAGCCACTATCAACATACCACTTGCTATTCATCACCCTTGACTGTCACAACACAAAGAGACAAATGGTTAGTTTGAAATGGAGACCCAAGCCTTGATAGACTTGGGTACTCCTGAGATTTCATCAATTATTACCACATCAGTTAAAACCTTGTTTTTCAGTAAATCATTTTCTTTTACTGATGTGATAACTTCAGATGACACATTATGTCCTACATCTTTCCTTTTCCAAACTTTCTGTGGAGTATTTTGTTGCTTGTTAACAATATTGTGACAACCGTCAAAAAATCTCAGGTCATTAACGCACTTAAATTCCTAGTCTATCTAATTTCGTTTACAGCACTCTAAAATCCTAGTGAAAATTCCAGGTTACGACTCCTTAAGTACCAAAACCGTAAGTTACCGAAATCGCGTAACGTCTTAGAAGATTGCTTAGTAGACTTTAAGGCCTTGAGCAACACTAAATTAGGTTACAAAGTGCCAAAGAAAATTAACAAAATTAAATTTCATACATCAACATAAAATATTAATCATATCTCAAAAATCGAAAGTTTACCGGAAATTCCGTAACTCGGTAAACGCAATCGGAAATCGGTTAATTAACTCGCGAATGTCAATCGTAATTGAATCAAATACATTATAATGAATGTTATAAACTTATGAAAATAAAGTTTCATAACTCCGACTAAACCACAAAGAAATCACAATTAAACATTACAATATTCATCAAAACTTGTACTAATTAAAGATGTAACTTGAGGCTTTTATTTACAACTAATATAAATTAATTTTGACAAAAAAATAAATTAAAAACCCTCATTTTAATTCCAAAAATCTGCAGCCCTCTCTCTTGCCACTCAAATCCTCCACTCACTTGTTTAGTTCACATGCAAGAATCTTTACATCCATTCCTACACTCTTTCTCTCATCATTTCTCTCTTTTCTCTCAAGAAAACACACACAAACACTCCCAAAACACACACTAAGCTCCAGAATTTCCAGCCCCCTTTTCATCCTTAAATCACCATTCCAAAGGTGTTCTTACACTAATACAAGATCCTTAAGGTATAACCATTCATCCTAGCTTTCATTTCCTTCTTTTATCATGTTCATTTTAAGGATTTCATGCCTTTTTCATGGCTTAAATCCTCATATAAGGTTTGATGGTTTGTAGGTTACACCTTATACACATTCATGTGTAAAAGAAGGGTAACCTATGATCAAACCAAGAATCAAACCGAAAAAGTCGACTTTTTGATATTATTGTATTTATTTTCATGTTCTTGCTAGTTTGAATGGATTAAATTGGTAAAATATGTTTATTTTTATGTAAAACACATGTTAATGCATAAAAGACAAGGCCTCAATCATTGGATGAGGTCTAAAAATCGTTGGTAGTGAAAAACACACCAAAATGATCACCATTGTCTTATATGTAATCTGTCCAGATTTTGACCTCACTTGAAACGACCATAACTCAGTGAATAATGGTCCAAAAATCTTGATTTTTCTTCTAGAATTTAGCTTAATGTCTTACCTTTAAAACCCCACTGGTCTCACTCAAATCCATTGAGTATTCGACCTCCAAATGTATCACACAAAACTGATGCGCAAACTGCAACCTTCATGTGAGCATTTTTGTTGTGATACATGTTCATGGGACTTAAGTTGTTCAATAAATCTAAACAAAATTTTTTTTAGACTCCTAACAAGTGTATCTCAGTAGAGTAGAAATATAGTAATTTATCTTGTTGATCTCATATTTTTAGAAAATGCATGAACATCATGCATTGTTGTAATCTTGTAAATTGTAAATACTTGTGTTGTGATGATTCAAAAATGTATAAGTGCTAGATAAATCGTTTTAAAATTTTGGGGATTATTTTTCTCAGTAATTAGATCATGAAAAGAGTCTTGAAAATAAAAATGGGAATTTTTGGAAAGACATAAGTATTTTTCCCAAATTAATGCAAATAAAGCCTATAAAAGGTGAAATAATCATGAAAAATACTTTTGGAGACCAAATAATTATGGGAAAATTCTAGTGTCATTTTCCTGTCATTTTCCTCAGAAAATGACACTATCCTCAAAATTTCACACTCTTTGGAAGTGTTTTGATATGTTTTCCGATTTACGTCTCGTTAAAATGCATAATGTTGGGAACCAAAGTTCCAATGCTCAAAACGACTTGAAAATTTTACACAAAGCTAAAAATGGGTAGACACTGATCTGGTAAAATTTCTAGAAATTTTAGTGAAAAATTACTATTTTCCCCATATTTATCCCACTTTTTAGACATAAAATGATTATAAATAATCTATAATTCTAAAAATCCCCAAATTTTCACAGAAAATTTGTGAACTATATTTCATGTTTCATACCAAGTTTGGTAATTTTTAGATGTGTATACATATATTTCCATTATTTTGTTCACAACTCGAACAATTACCGACAACGTAAATTAAATGGAAATTCGAACTTTAGCGGCACATTGTAATTTAATTAGATAGCTAAGCAATCCTAACAAACTATATTAGTCGAGAAACTAATTAGAAACCTTGTATTCTTAGGACTTGGATAGGAGTCATACCCGATCGGCACGCGCATTACATCCATCCGTACGCTCACGCTCAAACTGTGAGTTTACACAGCCCCTCTTTTTAACGTTTTACTTAAATTTTTGGGGTGAAAAGCATGCTATATGATCTAACTACTATATTTGGATTACAAATACTATTCTTATGCTATCCTTGATTTACGAATGCTATGCTTATACTATGCTCGTTTTACAAATGCTATCCTTGATTTACAAATGCTATGCTATGCTTACTTTCGAATACTTCACATGGTTAAAATGTCGTATTGATTACAAATAATGTCGTGAATGTTTTCCGTTATACGAACATGATTATATGCTTGTTTTCTATCGTATCTAAAGTCCCCGGTATATCTACACGACCATTAACTCTATATGAGCCAAATGATGCATATGAATAGTAAACTATTTGGGAGCGAGACCACCTCCCCACTCACGCGGCCACGTGAGTGCATCCCATCATCCTAAATGCCAACGATAGGGCATCTCTCTTTTGGGGCAAAGGTTTATCGGTTGTAGGTTTGGTTGTGGACTCAAGCATAATAACTCATTGTGACTATAGACATTATAACGTGATAGCATAGAAATTTCATAAACGACTATAAACGTATGACGTTTTGACATTTGAAATGACATTTCTTTGAAACTATGAACTTACGACCCGAGCTTTACAATGACTTTGTCATCTGAAACAATATTTCTTTGAAACCATAAACTTACGACCCGAGCTTTACAATGACTTTGTCGTTTGAAACGACATTTCTTTGAAACTATAAACCTTACGACCCGAACTTGAAAATGACTTTGTCATTAGAAACCATATTTCTTTAAAACCATAGATTTTATAACCTGAGTTTTATACTATAAATCAATGTGGTCTTGGACAATGATAAACGTGGTTTCATAATAACGTCGCGCATTCTTATGAACTTCGGCAAAATAATCCGTTGAGACTTTAAACGTTTTGATATTGATTTGATGATCCATTGGCTTTATACACATAACATGAACTTATTAAATACTACAATATGAGTTTTATAAACATAACTTGAACTTATTAAACACTATATCTTGAGTTTTATAAACGTGAATTAAATATTCCTTTGAAAATATGAGCGGGGCGTTATAAATGAATCACGACTTTTAATTGAGTACAAAAAGGGAATCGCTCCTTAATGAGCCTCGTTCTTAAATAAACCTCCTTTGCAAACAAAACATCGATTAACAAATGAATCTAGCTATCAAATGAATATCGCTCTTAAATGAGCCTTGTTTTAATGAATTACTTTTATAATTATCCGCGCAATAGCGCTTGACTATCCTACAAATTGATCTTAAGAGATTTTCGGATGATTATCGTCTTGTATGAGCCTCGACACTAAACGGACTACTTTTGCGAACTAATCACGTAGTAACGTGGAACTTTTAAACTAGACTTTGTAAACACTTGAAAAGGGTCTTTCACCACACAAAACCTGTGTACTCACCAACTATGTTTCATAGTTGACCTGTTTATTTTTACATGCTTTTCAGGAATTAGTCACAACTTGTCTATTGAAGCTAAACCCGTTATATGATCTATGCTGCTGTAGCGTTACGGGATTTTCTCTTTTGGATGTAATAGCATGTTTAGACTATTTACTTTTGTGTTGTAAACGCTTGTAAGACTTTATGTAATGTATTAATTGTAGACCGTTGAACGGTGATCTTTTGTAATTTTCGATTATGAAATCATTGTACTGTTACATCTCGTGTTTCCGCTTTAGCGGGGTGTGACAAACATCAACCTTTCGAACAATTTGTTGAGTAGGTTTAATGTTATTAACTCTAGAAGTTGGGACATTTCGAGATAATCCATGTTGTTTTGTCTTTTGAATATTTTTATGTTTAAAAGAACGTGGATCAGTTCTAGATGCCCACTTTCTAGCAAGCACAGGACATTGATTAATGAGATAACCCTGCTTCTTACAGTAGAAGCATGATCGTCTCTCTCGGAAAGTTTGATCATCACTAGATAGTGGTTTTGGCAAAAGAGGAACTCTACGAGGCTTGTTTTCAGGAACATATACAGTACATGAACACTTATGTGAGCATGATGGAGTAAATGTATTTATAGTTGAGGAAATCTTAGTTGAAGGATTTTTAATTGAAACCTTATGATTTTGAATATTCTCTACCTGTTTCATTTTTAAATCCTTAGTAATAGATTTCTTTTTAGAAAATATTTGACCTCTACCTTTGAAAGTAAGGATTAAATTTTCTGGTTTGTTGTTATTCTTCTCAACTTTTTGTGTAACCTCATGAGTTACATCTTCCACCTCTACCACCTCTTCAACATTTGTTGATGGAACAAAATTGATTGGTTCAAATTGAGGCTTAATAGGCTCAGCCTTCTGGTTATTTGAACTCAACACTTTAAGCAACTCAGGTCGCTTGACATCAGCAGCCTTAACAATCTTAAGCTGTTTAACATCCTCAGCCTTGACAAGCTTAGACTGATCGGGATAATCAACATTAACTGATTTAATCACAGGATTTGTATCCTTTTTGATAACAGAAGGTACATAGTCTTTAATTTCGTCCTGCGAAAGACTGGGCTGATTCAAATTTGAGGGAGGAGGTTGGTTGTGATAACCAATTCCTGCCTTACTCTTCGTATCAGTCCGTTGATTTTGCAGAATGTTGGAAAAGACCATAGTAGATGTGGAGATATTTGGAAGTCTTCGTTTTAAATCAACATTTTCAGATTGAGTTTCAGCAAGTTCCTTTTTAAGATGTGAAATGAGTTTTAAATAACTGTCAATCTCATCTTGTTTGTTAAAAATCATTGCCTTTAACTCTTTCTTTTCATCAATAAGGGTTTTCTGATTTACAGTAAAGACTTTTTCGTTATCTTTTAAAACTTTGTTCGCTTCAATAAGATTGGTTAGATCTGTATTCAAGCGATCATTATCTACTATGAACCTGTTGATTTTACCAGTTAGTGTGATACAGGAATTACAATTAAACGAATCAAAGTCTACCTCATTTTGAACATCCGCCATAAGAGCTACGTTATCTTGATTGTCCATAGCAGAAAAATCATAGGCTTCTTCATTCATCAGAAGAGCTGCCTTGGCAACTTCATTCTCTTTGTTGAGAGTAGAAGGTTTTGTAAATCCAGTAGACGGTTGTCTACCTTTCTCACATTCTCTAGCAAAATGTCCCAGATTTTGACACTTGAAGCATCTAATCTTGGACTTATCGAAACCCATGCTAGTTTTATCAGTGACGTCTTCAAGAGATTTATTTCCTGTTCTCTTCAAATAGGTTTTCGTTCTTCTGGTAAGCATAGCCATGTTCTAACGAAGATCCACTCTCTCTAGTTCATCAGGATCAACTTGAGCAAAATCTTCATCGGTAAGATCTACCGAGCTAATCCTCTTAGATAAAAAATCATCATAAGATGATAAAAATGCATTGAAGATTACTGCATGCTCGTTGTGTGATGCAGTAGCAGAGGAAGATGGTTGAGCAGAAAAGGAGGAAAATGTTCCACTTGAATTATTACCAGCTGAGTGATTCGTTTTAGATACAGCAGTAACAGGTCCAGATAACAGAGCTGTACTTCCATATCCAAAACTACTAGCATCAGGAAGCAATGAACTGGATCTTGTGCTTTTCTTTTGAATATCCAACGCACATGTTTCTAATTTGCCAATAAGTTGATCCAAAGTCATTGCCAATACGTCTGGGTCATTCTCCAGCGGTGACAAATATTGACTAGCTCATCGAAAGAAACGTAACCCTATCATGTTGACTAGCTCATCGAAACGAGCGCGGGAAAAGGCTTTGGTGAACAGGTCGGCATTCTGCTTAAGGGTATCTATTTGGACCAGATCAATTAGGTGTTTTTCATAGCAATCACGAATGAAATGAAACCTAATTTCTATGTGTTTGGTCTTAGAATGTTGGACAGGATTACGAGTAAATACATATAACAGCAGTATTATCTATATAAATAGGAGTCATAGTTAAGAGTAAACCATAATCGCGCAACTGGTGTTGTATCCAAAGAACCTGGGAACAACAACTAGCAGCAGCAATGTATTCAGCCTCTGTGGTTGAGGTAGAAACAGTTGTTTGCTTTTTGCACTGCCATGATACGAGCCGAGGTCCAAGAAACTGACATCCACCAGAAGTGGACTTCTTATCCATATTGCATCCCCCATAATCCGAGTCCAAGTAAGCAGTGAGCGCGAAGGTTTTTTCAAGTATACCAGAGACCAAGAGTTGGTCTACATTTGAGATAACCGAAGATTCGCGTAACTGCCTTCATGTGAGACACCTTCGGTTTAGCCTGATACCTGGAACAGAGAGAGACTGCAAAGACAATGTCCGGACGTGATGCAGTGAGATACATCAGAGAACCAATCATAGATCGGTAATCTTTTTCTGGACAGTCCTCTTCATCTTCTGCTGGACCAAGGTGATGATTCAGCTATAAAGGCGTCCCATAGGATTTACAGTCAGTCAAGTTATACCGCGTAAGCATATCATTGACATACTTGGACTGATGAATGTAAATCCCCTTAGCAGACTGTTCGACTTGTACGCCCAAGAAAAAATTCAGCTCCCCCATTGCACTCATTTCAAATTCTGACTTCATGATCCGCTCGAAGTCGCGACACAGTTCATCCTTGGTGGAACCAAAGATGATGTCATCCACATAAACCTGTACTAATAACAAGTCCTCCCCTGCATGCTTGATGAAGAGAGTACTGTCGATCGTTCCTCGTACAAAACCATTCTTCAGAAGATGAGTCGCAAGCCGCTCATACCAAGCTCTAGGAGCTTGATGAAGACCATACAATGCCTTGTCCAGCTTGCAGACGTAGTTCGGATGAACAGAGTCTTCAAAACCAGGCGGCTGTTTGACATAGACCTCTTCAACCACTTGACCATACAGAAATGCACTCTTAACATCAAGCTGGTAAACCCGAAATCCTTTGAAAGAAGCGTACGCCAGGAAAATGCGGATGGATTCCAAACGAGCAACCGGGGCAAATACTTCATCGTAGTCCAAACCTTCAATTTGAGTGAAGCCCTGAACCACTAGACGTGCTTTGTTGCGAATTACCACTCCCTGATCATCCTTCTTCACACGATATACCCAATGAGTGCCAATAGGATGAACACCCTTGGGTAAAGGCACCAAAGTCCATACTTGCAGCTTGTTGAATTGTTGAAGCTCTTCCTGCATAGCCTCAACCCAGTATGGATCCTTTAACGCATCAGCTGTCTTTTTCAGTTCTACTTGTGAGAGAAAGCATTCTTCAATTTCCGAACCAAGACAAACAGGATCAGTGACGGTAACAGGAGACGGTGTCAACATAGATTGTTCAGCAGCAGCAATCTGTCTTCTCGTTAAAACACCTTTGTATAAATCACCAAGAATGGCATCAACTGGATGTGACACATTGATCCGAGAACTCGGAATTGCAGCCGGAACGATGATAGAATCAAGGTTTGTAGAGTCAGCTTCAAGTTCGAGTTGAAGTGCAGGTAAATCTTCAAGGTCAGATGCAGGTGATTGAACAGAATCCTCAAACATTTGTTCCTCATCATTTGTAGGATCAGGAACATTCTCAGTAACGAGTGGAGGTGGATAATGGTGCATAGGCAGCCAAATGGTTCAAGAAACTGTAGATTAGGCTTTATGTTGTTGAACAATTCATAGGATGTCTTGTTCTTCTTCTTAACCATTAACACCCAATTCAGAACATAGCAGGCCATATTCACAGCTTCGGCCCAAAATGTGATTGGAAGCTTAGAGTCAGATAGCATTGTACGTGCAACCTCAATCAAAGTCCTATTCTTACGTTTTGCAACCCCATTTTGCTGTGGAGTCCTTGCGGCACTGAATTGGTGTTCAATACCATTGCTCAAACAGTACAGCTCTATAATCGAGTTCTTAAACTCTGTACCGTTATCACTCCTTATCTTCTTGATTCTCAACTCACAAAGATTTTGCAGTTTGTCGAATAGATAGATGAGAATCTCAGGCACTTCATCCTTGGTCTTCAGAAAATAAACCCAAGAAAACCGCGAATAATCATCCGTCACAACAAGGCAATACGAAGCTCCTCCCACACTCTTCTTTCTGACTGGCTCAAATAGATCCATGTGAAGCAGCTCCAAGGGCTTCTCAGTTGAATTCGCCAGCTTCGGTCTGTGAGACTTCTTGTGTTGCTTTCCTTTCTGACAAGGGACGCAATGATCATTCAGTCCAAAGGATTGCTTAGGGACACCTCGCACTAGATCATTCTTGATCAGGTAGTTCATACTGCGAAAGTGCAAGTGTCCCATACACTTGTGACATAATAACGATTCCTTCTCAGGAGCTTTAGATAGAAGACATGTGAGTTGTGTAGTTTCCACAGTACTCATGTCAAGAATATACGTGTCTCGCTCCCGAGGTGCCCTTAGAAGCACCCATTCTTCAGGGATAACAAATCCCGGCTTCAATATGCAACACTCGGTGTCTGTGAAAGTAGTAGTGTACTTTTTATCGCACACTTGAGAGACACTGAGAAGATTGTGTTGCAATTGTTCTACAAAATTCACCTTCTCAAAGCTTACCATTCCATTAGTAAGCGTACCCTGACCAGAAATAACTCCCCCTTTGTCACCAGCGAAGGCCACATATCCTCCATTGTAGTCATGAACCTCAGATAAAAGGGAAACATCACCGGTCATGTGCCGAGAACAACCGTTGTCGATATACCATTTACTATTCTTTACAGATTCAGGTTGCTGCGGCACCACAAACAAGGTAAATTAGTTAGAAATGGAGACCCAAGCCTTTATAGTCTTGGGTACTCCGGTAACATCATCAACAATGACCACATCAGTCAAAACTTTGTTTTCAAAAAGTTTAGAATGTTTTACTGATGAGGTATTGTTGGATGTAGAATCTTTGCAAGATTCTTTAATCTTCCAAACCTGCTTTGGTTTGGATGCCCTCGAGTCAACAACTTTAAGCTTCAAGTTTTGCAAAGTATTTTGCTCAACTTTGTTGACTTTGACAACTGGGACAGGAGTCTTTGAGCCTTTCATTGAAATAGACTTCTTTGAAGGATTCTTAAATTTTGAGGCTCGCGAAACCTGTTTCCCATAATGTTTCTTCGCAAGCACGGGACAAACATTTATCAAATGACCTTGCTTCTTGCAGTAGAAACAGGATCGATGCTCAACACTTGATTGAGATTGAGGAATAAACCGATGAGCTCGACCAAAAGAAGCATGTGTTGAACAGTCACATTTACGTGAGCATTCAGCAAGAGATGCTTTAGAAGAGTTTTTAGAAGATTTATTTAATATAGTTGTTTTAGAAACAATCTTCTTTTGAGGTTCAGCCATAGCTTTACCTTTTCCTTTTGTTATAGCCTGTTCATTTTGTTCGATAGTAATTATATGATTTTCAGGCTTGACATTTTTCTTAACTGGTCGATACTCTTGATCAGTTATATCCTCAATTTCAATTTCCTCTTCAATAATACGAGGAAGCACAGAAAGAGTCTTTCCTAATTTAGGCTCAACTATATTTTCAGATTTAATAAGTTCAGTCTGATGAATCTTGGCCTTAATAGGTTTAACTTTCTCAACCTTTTGAGTCTTACTTGTTTCAGACTCACTAGTATTAGCCCTAACTGGCTCGGGCCTACTAGTTTCAGGTTGTTCACATGCAATGATGACATTTTCAGCCTTAACTAGCTCAGACTTACTTATATTGATGCTCACAGTAGGTTTAAATCTCATCCTTTTTTACCTCTCAAATCCAACAAATCAAGAGTTCTTTGAGTAATTTTCAAGAACACAACGTTAAAACACATCTCTAACCTCTTTTCTTTCACTTTTAACCTTTAAATCTATGGATTCTATACCCATTATGGATTTCTTGATGTTTGCAGATCATTCTCTTCACATCTATATGTGTTTACAAGAAAGGATGATCCATGATCAAACCAAAATCAAGAGCTAAAATGCAAAATTAGTTCATAATCTTGCAAATATCGTCTTTTTGTAACTTTGATGTGGATTAAAGGAAATTATTGTTAGAAATATGTTACTCTCTAGAAATGATGGTGCATGCATGTAATCAACACTCAAATCAATGATTTGAGTCTAGGAGTCATAGTTGTAGTCTATGACTCAAGAACTTGACTTACACTTTACATTGTAATCTGGCAGATTTCTTTGTCCGACTTTAACAAGCCATAACTAAATAAATACTTGTCCAAAAATACTGAATTTTCTTTTGGAATTTAGCTTAAGGTGTTAGCTTTCAAACCCAAGTGGTTTCACTCAAACATATTGGGTATTCGACCTCCAAATATGTTACACAAAACTGGTGCGCCAACAACGACGTTTCTGTCACCTTAGTTTTGTGAGGCATGATCAAGGGTTCAAACGTACTATAAAAATTAAGAAAATATATATATTTTTAGACACCTAACATGTTGATCTCAGTAGGGTAAAAAATATTATATCTTGAAAGATTGTGTTTGTATGCTTATAAAATGCCTAAACACACAACATAGAAACACTTGAAAAAATGGCTAAATGTGTGTTGTCTATATTACAAAATTCATAAAATGGGCCAAAAACATGTTAAAAATATCCAAAACACTTTTCTCAACTTCCTTATGGTAAAGTACTATGGAAATTAAATTTAGAATTTTTGTAACTTATATGTATTTTCTTTAACAAAATACAAAACTAGCACTAAAACCAAAAATTTAAACCATGACAATTAGATATTCAAGCTGTTAGTCCAAAATCAAGCAAATGTATGATGAATGTTGAGAGAATTTGGCTGAATTATTTTCTATTAAGCTCACAAAATGATTATTACAATTCCAAGTATTACAAATGAAGGTTTAGCAACCTATTTATACTAAATGTGCTAAACACATGTTTAAGCACTAATCAAGGTTTACAATCTATATTTTAATATCTAACAATCTCCCCCTGATTGTAAACTTTACTTGGATTGTCTTCAATTCAGATATGTATCATTTAAGCTTGAACTTCGAGAATCTTTTATAAGCTGAAAACCACGTTGAAGCGCATTTTTGACTATTTTGTCTCAGCTTTTATCTTTGAAGTTAACTCTCGAAGATAAACTTGAAGATGAATCCTTTTCTTGATCTTCAACGGCAACTTCTAATCTTAAATGTGTTGTTGGAATATTTATCTTGAAAGCTCACTCTTTGAAAGCACTTTTTCTTTACTTAATCCTGAAAGTATATTCCTTCCACCTAGTTGTTGCCGATGAATCCTCTTTGAACTAATCGATACCAATGTATGAAAGATTTATGATTTGATCTTTGAAATTTTGATCTTTCATTAATACTTTTGAAGCTTCTCTTCTATTGCTCCCCCTCATTTGAATATTGATCTTCTGGAGCTTTCACTTTCTAATTGAACCTTTTTCGAATCCTATCTTGCTCCCCCTCAAATCAATAATCTTTTCATCTTCTGAAGCCTTCTCAACTTCTAATTCAAACCTTTTCATATTCTGACTTGCTCCCCCTCAAACAAATTATCTTTTCCCAAACTTGTAGAAAGATGATATTAGTTTTTCATTGAAGTTTTATCTTTCATTAAACATATTATCTTCAAAATACAAACTCTTTTTGTATGATGAATGTTGAGAGAGAATTTGGTTGATGATTTTCTATTAAGCTCACAAATGATTATTACCATTCCAAGTATTACAAATGAAGGTTTAGCAACCTATTTATACTAAATGTGCTAAACACATGTTTAAGCACTAATCAAGGTTCACAATCTATATTTTAATATCTAACACAAGCCCAAAACTCCTGAAAATTTTTCTATGACTTTTTCAACATAGAGTAACACTCCATACGAAAATCACATTATTAGGGTGTTATTTGGTATTTATTCTAATTTAGGTGTTATTAATCATGAAATATTTGAAAACAGAGTTTCGTAGCTTCAAAAGACTTGAAAATTTTACACAAGTCTACTTTTAGATAGAAACTTATATGGTAAAAATTTCGTAATTTTCATGGCTATTTGCTATATAATATGAATTTCCATCATATATTGGACAAAAAGTGATAATAAATAATCTATAAAGCTAAAAAATCCCAAATTTTTATAGAAATTTTATAATCAATATTGTGTCAAGTATATGAAATTTGGTAATTTTTGGGTATGGAATTCTAGTGTTTCTATTATTTTGTTTGCAAAACCGATTATTATTGTTAACAAACTCAACGGAAAAATCGACATGTAATGGCAATTTATAATTTAATTAGCTAGCTAAGAATTTTAACAAACCAACTTAGACGAAAGCCTAAGGTACTTCATGTTCGTAGGACTTGGATAGGAGTCGTACCCGGTTCACAAGCAAAATACATCCAAACACAACGCTCACACTCAATCGTGAGTATTTATAGCCCCTCTTTTTAACGTTTTATTAAATGTTTTGGGGTGAAAAGCTTGTGGTTCTTATTGCAAATGTTGTTTTTGTTGCAACTACTTACTTTGACTTGCATTTATTTATACGCAACTGTTGTATGCTTGAGACTCTATCGTGTAAAGTCCCTGATTTTCTCTACACAACCTCTTAACTCAATTTTTGAGCCGATTGTTATTATGGATAGCTCTATTTGGGATTGACACTCCCCCTATTCCGCACTGTGCGCGGGGGAATATAACCACTTACATAATCATGTATGCAATAAGCATGATCACTTTGGGGCGGGCTGTCGGAGGCTTGGTTGTGGACTCAAGTATAAACACCGACTGTTGAGCAGTCACGTTTTAGCGTATAAACAATTTTGACCACGAAATTCGGTCTTATAAACAACTTTGACCACGAAATTCGGTCTTATAAACAATTTTGACCACGAAATTCGGTCATACAATCATTGCTGCGTAGCGACGCGAAACTTTTAAATGACTTCTCATGTAGCGACATGAATATTTTAAACATGGTTTCTTAAATGTTTAAATGGCTTTGGAAATTTGAAACCTGTAAACTCACCTACTATGTTTTATAGTTGAGCCTCTTGTTTTACATGCTTTTCAGGATTCGGTCAGTAAATGTGATTGAAGGCACATTTATGCTATTTTTGATAATGTTATCATGTGCTCTATTTTGTTCTATTTTATGCATGTATTCGTATTGTGTAATTTTGTATGCGTGATGTAAACATATGTAAACACTATGTAAACCCTAGCAGTAACATGTTGTGAACGGTGATTTTTTCGTACCTTGTGTAATGAAATCATTGTGTTGTCTCATCTCGTGTATCCGCTTTAGCAGGGTGTGACAATACAAGAACTTATAAATATTTCACTTAAAAGCAATAGATTTTTCTAACCTATTAATTTCTATTTATACACATATAATCGAGATAATCAAGGAGACAGAATCCTTCAATTACTCAATCGTATCGGATGGTAACTACCTACCCCATATACATGGAAACAAGATCATTAATATTTTAAATAAATAATATTCTATTCTTCATAATTATCTTCAAATCCCTTTAGATGTCAGCTATAAAGATTATCTTTTTTTAAGAAATCTGTAACTCTTCCTTCTGGATCTGAAAATCTAAGTTTGAAAGCTCTTAGTCTAAACTCGCTTTTATCGGTTAAGTCTGAAACCCGATTTAATCTAAAACCTGGTTTAATCTAAAAGACTTCGGATTTTGACAATCTTCAGATTCTGACATCTTCAGACTGTTATGACTTCAAACTGAAAATAAGCACTTAACATATTTTCTAGACTTAGATCTATGGTTGACTCATTAGATTGATATGTTGGATTTTAATCATTATTTTTCGCAACAATCTCCCCCAATCTAATGATGTCCAAACCATTACAATTTCCTACTAAGTGATTATATATAAAAACTGACATAGACTTATATATATATCATAAGTCTGTTACAACATATCAACTAGTCTATTACAGAAAACAAACAAAATTACATCACTTGTAGTTTCTCCATTCATCTCCTTCTCGTCTATCTCTTTCTACCAATTCAAACTATTCAAGATTGTCCTTCCTATTCTTCATGTGTTCATTTATGATCTTGGTACATTTATCTTTGAAGATTGGATCTCTTTCAATTTCTCCCAAATGATAAAACAGACATCCAACCACTTTCTTTCTAAATGGTTGATTCTGATTGCCTTTACACAGGTCGCAGACAAATGATAATACTTTGTTCCATGCAGGTTAAAGGTAGACTGAAAGCATTCAACTTTATTATTGTCTTTGTACAGACGACTAACCTTCATGCTCACCAGACTTAACATATGTATTCTAAACAAAAATAATACCATCAGGCACATAATGAGTTCTATTTTGCACATTCTCTTGTATGAGTTATGCAGACTTCTTATCCTTCTTCGAATTGTAGTGTACACAAAAAGTTTTGTACTCTTTTTCACTCAAGTACTTCATATCATGAGATACTTCAACCAACAAAATTATCTCAGCCGTAACCTCCTCTCTCAACTTCTTGTCTGTCATCTTCTTAATAAATTTGGCATTGTATTTCCATTCCATAAACCTAAGTATATGCAGTTGATCACACATCTTCTATAATTTTTCATTCTACAATCTATCATGACCATATCATTTTCCTTATATACAAGACAACTCATGATCAGTGCATCAGGATATCTGGCATCCACGTAATGTCTTTCAATCTGCGTGATAAAACTTACTATTTATTTAGCTTTGGAGTTAGTTGTGCATTCTCTGCCATTATTCTCTCATCTTCAGCAGCTTTCTTCAGAATATCATATTTTGACATATGCAACTCTGATGCATCATGTTCAATCATTTTTTCAATGGCTTCTTCATCTTTAAGTCTCCTAATTTCTTCAAGTTTTCTCTTTTCAGCTTCAGACATGTCATTACTATCATTATCCTCAGTCTGGGTTTTAGTCTTATCTTTAGTCTTAGTCTGTGATGTTCCAGCTTTGTCAAACTTAGACTTGAATTTTTCAGATTTAGAATCAGACTTCTTCAATATGCTTGAGATCAACTATTTATCAGAGTCATCATCATTTTCAGACTCAACCTCATTAGCCTTAGGCTTGCACCATCTCACCTTCTTCTTCCCAGATGACTTCCTTCTTTTTAAATAAAAAATAGCTTCAGTTTTTGCTTTGGATTTCTCCCTCTCAACTTGTTGCCGCCCCTCAATATCTGCTTCATCTTCAGACTCATATGTAGTGGGGATGAAATATCTTGATATTTTTTGTTTTTGAGTTTTAGGTTGTGGTGGATTTGTGGAAGTTCCAGCTTCATCCACTCTCTTTCTTTTCAGACTTTCATCTATCTTTACCTTCTTTATCATCATTCTCAGCATTCTCCCCCTTTTTGATAGCATCAGATTGTGCAGGGGGTCCATATGAAGAATATGGTCAAAAATATATTGTTGATATGAAAAGACATTACCAAAATATGTGTTAATGCCATCAACCAAAGATTGTAGAGAATTGAATATTTTTAGGGACATAAAATTGATTAATATTTTGGAGAAACTGCAAGTTTTCAATGAGGATAACCTACTTATTCGAAAAGGGCAAGTGACTAGTCTTTTCTTCTGCTTTCCCATCGCCGGTGTTTTCTACGTATCTCCTATTCCAACCATTCCCTTCCATTACATCTCATCTAAATTAGCTTTTCATTTAAAAGATATATATCATCCTAAATAATAATAATACAATTTAAAACGTTAACATCCCCAAACTCATATCTTGATTTCCAACCACCAAGCAATACCCACCATCACCACCCAAAGTCACAACCCACCATACAAATACCCGATGAAAACAACTTTCAAAACCCACTAGAATCTTCAATCACAAACCTAGAAGTATATTTGACTAAAAACAACCCATTTGATTTCAACGCAAACTGTACAGAAAAATTCACCACCACCATTGAACTATTCATAACCACCGAAGGTCGTCTATTACCGTTTTCGGAGTTTGGTTGAACTCTAGAGAGAAAATAAATCAGAGTTTTGGAAAACCGAGTTTCAAGCGAAAGTGGGGTCACCGAAATTAAGACTTAACATTTCTAAATATAACTTATATAATTTTTATTTAATATTAATTGTATCATACTAATAAGCTAGTGACTCACTATCGTATTCTAAATCTTTAACTTTCTAGTAAACTATCGTTATTGAGTCACACGTTATAGATAATCCGTGAAGAACAAACACAATATACGATTATCGTTCAATCACAGTTTATAATAAAACATTATATTCCGTTGTATAGCGCAGGTATTATACTAATTAAATAATATGAGTTTAACAAATTATATGACTTAAATTTATGTGTACCGTGTAGTTTTAGGATTTTAGCAGTATTTGAGTCATAAGTGTAACCCTTCATTTAGACGTATAAGTATATAGTTCCTCAGGTCCCGAATTTGTTGTCTATATACACACAAACATAGTGTTTAAAAAACCTACAATAATTACATTGTTCTACATATTTTTAGAAAAGGCAAACATCGATTGATACCAAAAAAAATAAAAAATACAATAATTATATTGTTCTACATGTAGAGTTAGATAAAAGAAAATTTTGATCGATTGAATTTGAATATACAATTTGAACAAAAATTCTGCATAACTCATTAGTATGTTTACATAATTAAAGTTAAAGAATGAAAATATTTATTCCTAATATTGAAAACCGATAGGGAAGATATCAGGAAAGCCTAGGTGGCAAGATATAGTGGACCCCAGAAGACAGAAACAATTTGTCAATGAGAATACAAGTTGTGGCCATGAGAGCACCACAGTATTCCACGTGGCATATCATGGAAGGCCATCCGAGATCGCGTACTGCACAAACCACATATCTTCATTTCCTTCTTCCGCTACAAAGCTAACTATTTTTCTCTCTCTTCTTTCTGAACTTAATGTGATCGTTGTTTTTTGTTTTTTGATTTTTATTTTCATTTTTTGATAACTATGACCACTGCCATTGCTACTGCTACAGCTGCAGCTCTATCTCTTCCATTTTCATTATCCAAATCATCCAAATTCAACACAAGAAAGGTACCTACACCACTTTTCTTTTTTTTTAATTGGTTATATGATTACTTAAGTTTATATATATGACTAGTTATAAGAACCACACATATATAGTGCCTTACATGTGGCTATTGGCTCTTGAGATTGCTTGTTTTAAGTGATTAGTTGGATTCGTTAAACCTGAATTTGTTGGAAAAAGAAAAAAGAAAAAGGTTATGAGTAAAGATTATAACCAAAGGGTCATTTCCCTTCCAACCATAACGTTGGCGGTTGAAGTGGTGGGATGAGACAAATGCCTATATTCGTGGATAAATATACTCATGGTAGTATGTAGTGTTATGTGAGTACATGCCTTTCTAAGAAAAAGGTTATATCTTTGAATAAGATATCAAATTTCAAATTTTGATATAGACACCAATGTAGTTTTGTAATCTAGATTACTAAAAGAATCATGTTATTGATACCTTTAAAATGATTAATATTGAATATGGTTTTTTCATTAGTAGATGTATATATAATTGTTACGAAATAAAAATTCCGACATGCATGTGATGAAAATATGTTTTCTATTTTCTTATTATTAAATATGTTATTAAAAACAAAATAGTGTAAATATCTGATGCATATGTTTGAAGTAAACATATTGACATCATGAATTTTGTTGCAATCGTTAATGTAAGCAAGATATTGATCAAATTATTGTAGACAAGCTACCAAACATGGCAGATGTATGTCCGTTTTGTAGTTAAAACTGACAATCAGATCAAATTGAAGATATTGTAGCGATTCGTTTTGATTTCAAGTAGAGTACTCGCACGTATGACATAAAAAATGAAGCTAGTTTTCTTTCTTTTTTGGTATGCATGGAGTAATGACTTGAAAAAATCTAATGCCAATCATGATTGTTTGAGGGTGTTTGGGATTGCTTAATTTAAAGCCTTTATATGTTTAAAAAAATAAGTAGGTGCACTGTTAACATGCTATAATGTGCTAATTGCCTCTAAAAGAAGCAGATAATTAGTTTTCATTAGGATGTTTGGATTTGCTATTCTACTGTAAAAATAAGCAATATGCAGTTTTCGTTACTTGCCTGAATTAATGTTGACATTGTACTAACTGATGTCTTGGAGAATAGGGTGTTAGCAGAGGGTTCGTGGTGTTTGCAATATCTGCCAGTGGGGAGGGAGGTGGGCTCGTGGATAAGAAAAACTCGTGGAGCACTCTATTTGATGTGGAAGAGCCTAGGTCTAAACTTTCACAAAATAAAGGAAAGTTTTTAGATGTACATGAAGCATTTGAGGTGGCTAGATATGATATACAATATTGTGATTGGCGAGCGCGACAAGATCTTCTTACAATCATGCTCCTACATGAAAAGGTAACAACAGAATTTACAATTTCCATACATAACATAAACATTAGTTTTTTTCCTTTCAAATAGACATATGATTTAGTTGTTACTTGTGTCATAATCATGGGCACGTGCAGGTTGTTGATGTATTAAATCCGTTGGCTCGTGATTACAAATCTATTGGAACCTTGAAGAAGGATCTAGCCGAGTTACAAGAAGAGCTAGCAGAAGCACACAAACAGGTTAGGAAATATGCATGATTTTAGTTAATGCTTGATCCTTGATATTAATTCTTAAGCAAATTAATAATCATCTACTTCCCCTATAAAATGGCAGATGCACATATCAGAAGCAAGAGTTGGTGCAACTTTAGATAAGTTAGCACATATGGAAACGTTGGTGAATGATAGGCTTTTGCAAGACAGAATCACAACATTAGCAGAGATTACAACTTCATCTCCTAGTACCTCTGAACCACCTCTACAAACTGTTGAAAGGAAAACACAACGGAAAGCTCTAAACGTGTCTGGTCCAGTGCAACCCTACCATCCTCGTTTGAAAAACTTTTGGTACCCTGTTGCTTTCTCCAGGGATGTTAAGGAGGATACACTGGTAATTAAGCCACTTTTTGTAGTTTATCGTTTCATTGTGCATGACTAATCTAGTGCAAAGTGTACTTTGTTCTCATACAAAATTAAATTGGGTTTAACAATGCAGATGCCAATTGACTGCTTCGAAGAACCTTGGGTATTATTTCGTGGGAAGGATGGGAAACCGGGGTGTATAAGGAACACATGTGCGCATAGAGCATGCCCTCTTGATTTGGGCTCGGTAAATGAGGGTCGCATCCAATGTCCTTACCATGGTAAATAAAAAAACGGCTTTTACAGTCGATATATACAGCTTATACGGAGGTGTAATATTTTATTCTTATTTTTAAATTTTGATTTTCAGGGTGGGAGTACTCTACAGATGGGAAATGTGAAAAAATGCCTTCAACGAAATTTGTTAATGTGAAGATCAAGTCACTTCCGTGCTACGAACAGGAGGGAATGATATGGATCTGGCCGGGCGACGAACCTTCTTCACCAACAATTTCTTCACTACTGCCACCTGCGGGATTTCAAATACATGCCGAGGTATTTTAGAGGTTTTTTTAATTATCATTTCTTGTCATTGTGTGCAATAGTCCAAGTTCAAAAACAAGAAGTTAGGTTTCCTTCTCAAAATGTTAACGCTATATATTAACTCACAAATGATAACAGATTGTCATGGAGCTACCAGTGGAGCATGGACTACTTTTAGACAACTTGTTGGATCTTGCACATGCACCCTTCACCCACACTTCTACATTTGCCAAGGGGTGGAATGTTCCAAGGTTTTCCTCCATGCTAATAATTGTTTTTAAGATTATAATTACAGGTTGGTAACAGGTCAAAGCAGACTGGGCAGGTTTGAACCAAATTTTGCATTTTTTGCTTATGATTAAAAAATATATTTTTTCAATATTAATATTGTTTTTTGAATAAAATGATTTAGTATGTTATATGCATAAAATAAATATAAAAAAAAAAAAAAGAAACTTTGAGCAACTTTCGACCCGTTCGACCCATTCATTAATAAATGAGGTAGAATGGCCACCTCTATTCTTTAACATAATAGACTGGTGTCAGTTTTCTTTAGACTTTTAATGATTGAAGTTTTCCATCGTCTTGCAGCATGGTGAAATTTTTGACCCCATCATCCGGTCTGGAAGGGTATTGGGATCCATATCCAATAGATATGGAATTCCGTCCGCCTTGTATGGTGTTGTCAACAATTGGAATTTCAAAACCCGGTAAATTGGAGGGCAAGAGTACCAAGCAGTGTTCTACACACCTTCATCAACTACATGTTTGCTTACCATCATCAAGAAATAAGACAAGGCTATTATATAGAATGTCACTGGATTTTGCTCCCATCTTGCAACATATCCCTTTCATGGACATCCTCTGGAGGCATTTTGCAGAACAGGTAAAATTAAGTTACGATTACAGTCATCTGGAAAAAATCTTTGATGAGATATGCAACACACTTGGTAGTAATTAAAAACCTTGAATGTTCTGGTGACAACTTATTAGGATGATGTATATTAGTTAGCATCATGTTAGAATTTTTTTCTCTAACCGGTGAAATGGATAAAACTAAAATAATTTTGCTTAGAAAGCAACGGGTCAAATGGGTTGAACAACTGAAAATTGACAAACGACTTAACGTGTATTATCACATGCATAAAACCTCATTAATAATTCTTTTTATGGACTTGGATTACAGAAATATTATCACTTTTTTTGTTATCATCGTTGACAACTTAATTCATGAACTTTGACAAAATGTGGTCAACCCAATTTACTGAAAATAATATGGTTTGACATGTTAACCTAACTCGACCATCTTGTCATCTATACCATAGGCTATCTTGTCTCATGACACACAAGTTCCTTTCTTACAATTGTGTTATAACAAAATGTAGTTGTGTGAAATTATAGACCTCTTAATAACTCCAATGTAAAATGGCCATCACTCTTGTAAATCTTTTGGATGCTTAAATGTTAGAATATATAAGTTTCAATTAGTTTCATGAGGTTGTCATAGTACAGTAAGGTCATTCTCATTTAATCTTGAAACTGAGCTTTTGTTAACAGGTACTAAATGAAGATCTACGACTTGTACTTGGCCAACAAGACAGGATGATCAATGGTGAAAACGTGTGGAACATGCCAGTATCTTACGATAAGCTAGGAGTCAGATACCGGTTATGGAGAAATGCAGTGGAGGAAGGACTACAACAATTACCCTTCAGTAAATAAATTTAAATACAAACTAACTTTTTGGATCCAATTTAACTCTTTTACTTGGTTTTGGCTTATCAACTCATGAAGAATCACCGCGATTGATTGAAGAAGACAACTCTACACAATACTGTGATTATTAACTTCAGGGTGGTTTCTAAAGAGCCTTGCAGAGAAACTGTCAAATTATTTGAGACAAAAGAGAGATGGTTTCTACAAATTAAACCTTATCTCTGTACATAATTTTTTCTCATATTCTTTTGGCACATTCATGTACTGGCTCATTGGTATCTATTGATAGTCTGTGGGGTTGGTGTGTGAGGCTTTTATGTGGTCAAGGATCTTTCGATCTTGTAGTAATAAAATGAAATGAAATGTAAGATGTGAGTTGAGTTGTATTTTGGTTTTTGTTTATAGGTTCAACTAGAAATGGAAATTGATTAACCAAGTTGTACTTACCCAAACTTATATCTAACCAAAACCTAGTTTTCATGGTTCTAAGATTCAGACGTCGACACAGTATGTGTATATCATCTATTCGTCATTGTCTTCTGCTATCCATCTATCAAAATTTTGGTCATTAGTACATGTCAACTGTTGTAAACACAAAAATAAAAATACATAACTGTTAAGGCCAATTGTAATAGGCTTTTCCAGTTACAGATCAATGGATGGTCAAGAGTGCAATTAAAGTCGTACGAATGCATGTTTAAGCAAAAATTAAGTATGCCAACCCCAATTTGACATGAAGTTCCAATGACGTGTTTTTACCTGCACATTTGGTTCCGGAAATGACAGCAATTGATTAGTATCCGGGTTCAACCCCCATCCACGGGGAAGAGATACATAGTTTATTAGAAGTATTTGTTAGTACATTTGATTAGTTTCCAAGGTTCAACCCCCATCCACGGGTAGAAGATACATAGTTTATTAGAAATATTTGTTAGTGCTGTCAGACAATTAGTTAGGCTACTATATGAACGGGCCACTATGTGAGCATGATTTACCTTTCACATGGGCTTAAAAGTATGATGTAGGCCAATTGGGGTTATCGGTATTCCAACCTTTTGAAAGGCTTGCCAGTTTTTAGCAAGGCAACCAAAGGTAATTACGTGAAATCAACATTATAAAGGGCCAACACATGCAAATTGGATGCTAAATTCTGCATTCATGTAATGGCCAAAGAACATTGGAAAAAAGAAGCCTATCTTAACTTTCCAATTATGATACAGAAACAGCAGATCTCTGTACATATGATGCTACTTGACTCATGTGCAAAATGTATCTCTAAACAACAGAACTCTATCAACCAATATCAACTTCCAAATAGCTTGATTTTAACATCACTGATTGTAGATAATAAACCCCTCAAAAGACTTCAGTTATATATCATCCACTCGGTCTATAACATCCATCGCCTTGATCCTATCGATATCAAAGTTAATAACAGGAACGGATGACGGTCTCTTGATCGGAAACGGGTCCCGCTTAATTTCCCGTGTCGGGGAATGACTATTGCTCTTAGTTAGCCTATGGTGCTTGCTTAACCTACTCCGCGTGTCAAATTCTTGACTTTTGCTAATTGCGGGGGTCAATTTCCTTTTGCTTACGTCCCGAAGCATTTCTCGGTCTTCGGTTGTGAGTGCAGGCAAGGGAGAATTGAACCGGTTTGTTGCAAGTTTAATTACTTTCTGATTTGGGGAACGAATTGGGGATTTAACGGGTGATTTCATTCCACCATTTATAGCCTTTGATTGACAGACAAGATGATGAAGCCATACTACTAATTCAAGAATGCATTCTTCGGTTTTTTCTTGATCTGCATGGTGGAGAGTCTCTATTCTTAATGAGTCGACTGGGCAAGAAGGTTTACGATTTGCCTCGGATCTACAGGAAAATCATTAACTGTTTAACAGAAATGGGATCAAGATATAATAGAAATAGAGGTGGCAACCATTATGATACAAATGGTTAATTTTGGGTTATGTCTTATCTCTAACCCGTCAAATGGGTTAAGTTATTAGATTAAACTAAAACGGGATGCATTAATGGACTAAAATAAATTTAAGTGTATTCAAACACATAAAACCTCCAAAAATGAAACTATACAAAGTCAGATTATCACTATAAAAATAAACTTTTTTGTAATCATATGTAAGGTGTAAATTCTATGAACTTCAAGAAGATGGATAAGAATGTGTTCACAGGTTGGCCTAGCCCGTCCAGTTTTGACCAGCATAAAAAATTAGCCATTTTGACACATTAGCCAACCCACCACCCATTGTGCCACCTCTAAGCAGAAACAAGCACAGGAAATACAACTTACCCTGTATTTGCCCATTCTCCAACCCAGCCGAACCCATGATGAGCTCTGAATTGATCCAGTTTATGTTTGAGAAGAAGCAAGATTAGCAGTTAATAAATAATAGAATATATGTACAAAACTAGATGTGTAAGCAATTTGTCATATTTTGAGACAGTTCTACAAGTTAAGAAGACAGTCGGATGTGTGTGCAAACTGATTATTGAAATGTCAACTAATAGCATTAAATATAGAGCATTTGGAGAAAAATGATTATCATAATGATTTCCTGATAAGTTATGATTCAAGATAATCAGATTAGAGAAGTAAAGAGTTGCTAAAAGAAAACTGATTACCGAGAAAAAAGGTTATCTTATCCAACTTTTATTAGCCAAAAAAATTGCATTGATTTAGATAATAGGTTATCTTATCTAACAATTCCTATGTTTAAGCAAATGATTAGTATCTGATTCATTCATTCTCTGAGTCGCAATAATCACATCGAAAGCAAACATCTAAACAGACCCTAAATATCGATTTCATATGCTAGTGTCATCATTGTAGGAACAAACTAGATGCTGACACTATGTGAATGGGGAAAAATAGTAAAGACCGTCGAGAATTACTTGGTTGTGTTTGTTGCAATTGGAACAAGCCATTGCAGAGTTTTCTCCATCTCTGCTTTTATTTCGGGTATGCTAAGCTGCAATTACAGTATTCAGGAAAAAGAAAGAAATGATTACACATGTATAAAACAAATAACAATGAAGATAAGTCTCTGAAAAAGCTCAGAATCGTATTCTTGAAGAAAAAGCTAAGTAAATACTCACACAAATGAGAATATAAAATAGCAAAGTTACCTATCAGTTTGGTTACACAGATATCAAAATACCTTAAGAACACATACCTCTTCCTTTGGCTGAAACGAATGTAATTTGGAGCGCATTGCTGACTTAATATTAGGTGGAAGTCCTTGGTACAAAGAATCCCTAGTACTTGGAGGAACAGAACTTGATCGAGTAACCTAATGCACATTATTAAAAACTTCATCAACGAAATTTTTCATAACACTTGTACTGCTATTGTTAGATAAACTAAATAATAATGATAACAACAATAACAAAAGAAATAACAGTAACAGTAGTAGTAGTTACTGTCGTATTAGCAACAAAATAAAAATACTATTAATAGAAATAACAATAATAATACATTAATAACTCCTATCAAACAAACATTTTATCGTAACCCATCAAGTCTTCATGCCAAAAAGTCTAAGCACGGTAAGCACTTTATTACAGTCAATAAAATATGAACTAACAAAAACTTACAAGTGTGTCAATCTGAGTAATAATATTAGCATAATGTAAAGCGAGACCAGCTGCTCCCAATTTTGGCCGGTTGCCTTTTACTGGCATTTGTGTATCTGCAATAAAATTCAGGAAGTATATAATTAATGTCTGGAGCAACTCCAGTATACACAAATGGATCACTTTCGACGCATTTCACCTGTTCCATTTTTTCACTAAGATTTTTAAGGTTGCCTATTTGACCCATTTGAGAACAAATATAACCCCAAAACCAAGATCAACCGACTTCCAAGTAAATAGGCCAAAACTGCCACCGATAACGACAGCTATAAAGGCTCAAAGTTATCTCCTAACATAGTATTTCAATGACTGGAGTCCTACACAAGAATATACATAATCATGGCCTTAGGAAAAGTTAATACAGTGGTTTGGGCACATACCAGCAAGTCCAAAAGCATTATGAATCTCCATGTGTAAAAAATGGACGATGTCTACAAGTTGCTCCATAACCTTAAACACATGAAGAAAATATTTAATCAGTGCGACTCCCAAAAGTAAAACAAAAGAAAGAAAAGAAACAATAATAATAATAATAACTAGTCGGAGTCCCGCAATGTGGCGGTTATAAATAAAAAATATGATAGTGGTCGACAATGATAGTCGTCTTAATGATAATGATTGTAAACTTTTGTTTCAATTTATTTTATACTTTATATTATCAAAATAATTGTATTATAATCATTATTTATTTTTATCAAAATAATTTTATTTTAATCATTATTTATTTTATCAAAATAATTGTATTATAATCATTATTTATTTTTATCAAAATAATTGTATTATAATCATTATTTATTTTATCAAAATAATTGTATTATAATCATTATTTATTTTATATTTCAAATAAAAATAATTACGAGGTGTATAAATTTAAAGAATATAAAATGTTTGAATGTTTGTTGGACACTGTATAGGGTAGTTGTTACACACGTTTATAGGACAAAGGGGTATAAGGGTATTCTAGGTTTTTCCGATCTTCATTTTAAGCCAAAACATGCAAATGCTTTATAAGGGAGTATAGATAATAATAATAATAATAATAATAACAATAATAATAATAATAATAATAATAATAATAGTAATAATAATAATAATAAAAAAATATTATTATTATTATTATAATTCACTCCTTGCAAGTTATATACAAAAAAGTTACATTTGACCTTAAATAGAAACCGCAGGGCCTCTAAAGTGATGAAAATAATGATAATAACATTTACGGATAACCATGCTCTAGTCTTTACATGCAGATATAGTTCTAGATAGTTACCTCTTCCAAAATCTTGGACCAAAGTGACTTCTTTTGCAAACTTCTCACATGCTTCTTCTGACTCTTCAGTTCAGCCCTCAGGATGGCAAGGCTGTCCCCTATACATTTTCATGCACCCACATAAGCAAATAAATATAGAAAAATAAATTATCTGAAACAACATGGAAAAAGTGATATTATATATATGGAAAAAAAACACAGATAGAAACAATTTTCGGTTGGAAATTTGGTACATATATTCAGGTTGAACCTAAAAAGGACCAAATCAGGGATAAAAATTAATAATGAAGGTAATTAATTATTATCATTATTTTAAAAAATAATAACAAACACTAATAATTATAATAATAACAATAAAAAAATAAAAAAAATTATGAATAGACTTCGAGTGAAAATCATCATAATGACTATAGACCCTTAGGATTTATTGAAGGTTGGGGTTTCATGTTATTAAGAGATTTTGGATTCCGTGAGAAGAAAAAGTTGAGGATTTCGTGAAAAGGGGCAACCCCCCACATAGAATACACAAAAGAAAATTGATCAAAATAGAAAACATAATCTAAGTAAGGAAAAAGGATACCCTTAGTAGAAATAAAATATATTAAGGTTAATCATTCATAGATTAAAAAACAAAGCAATTCTATAAACCTACTCGTCATCTAATATCTTAAACCGGAATTCAAAGTTTAAAAATTATACTTCCAGCCGAAAACCCATTTGTCAATTTATTCATGTCATCGCTCTATCCCACAATATTAAATTAGCTAATAATAAAAAAAGATAGAACTGATCAATGATAACGATTATGATGATAGCAAGGTGGTCAAATCCTCCAAAAATAATCACCACATTAACTACATCTGCAATCCACGAAATGTCATGCGTTTATTCTTATCATGTCACATTTGATATTGGGCAATTGGCATCACTTGCTACGTTGGGATTGATGTGTAACTATAGCATATATGTGACTCCGTGAAGTAACAATTGTGAGGGTTACCTCTTGGTGGAGCATTGGGGTTCTCCTCTTCTAGTTGCTTACGGCGAAAATCTTGTTCGAACCTGTCCAACGCATGTAACTCATGGTACAGCTCCTGCATACAAAAGAATTATCTCTTAATATCAATTGTTGAACTACTATGAATAGTATCTTTTTGTCTTATTCGGAATGAGTATATGTATATATAATGTAGAGATGATTTATATTAAAGTCCCTCTAGCTAAAACAGTAAGCACCATGGCCTTTGATCTAAAGTGCTTGGATTGAACACCTGGTGCTTGCACAATTACTCTACTTTTAAATGAACTATTTAAAATTTACTTTTTAACTCCTTCACTTTATATTATCAGCAAAAGATACCCAAAAGTTATTTTGATTCAGTAATCTAAACGCTCCTTCATTTATTAGTATTATAATTATATTCTAAATTTATTTTTATATAATAATCACCACTATTTGTATAGGTAATGGTACCTTTTTACTTATTGTCAATTTTTTTATTAATTATTAAATATTAAAGGTTCTATGAATTATTATAAATATTAATCCGTTCATGTTATTATCTTTCAATAAACCAATCTTAATCTAAAATATCGTCTATACAACAAAATATGTATATCTTTCAAAACCCACCGCAACGTGTGGGCAAATAAACCCTAGTTTGCATCAATTCCAGACCCTGATAATTTGCAGTCTCAAATTCATTGTATAAATTAAAATCTCAGACAAATCTAGTACAACCATACATAGAAGTTAACACATAGCTAGGATCGTAATCAGAATATAATACACGGGTGATATTGAAAGATTAGAAACGGAGACATGATAGAAACCCCAATACACTTAAAATTACTGACATTTGAGCAGGTTTGTGGGACGTCCAAGTTGCAAAAGCAAGCATTTCCACACGAATTAGGGGGTCTAAATGTGAACCTTAAAAAGTTATAAACCACAAACCCAACAAATATAACAATGTTTTTGGGTAAGTTTCTAAACAGGAAAGCTAGATTGTATTCTTAGGAGTAAATTGAAAAGTTCAGAGGTTATTCATTTGTTTCTTAAACAAGAAAATAAAACCTAGGATTAGCGGTTGTATCTCCTTTTGGGCATTATTCGTGTTGCCAACATATTTAGATAACGAGTCCATTGAAGTTATCCCTCAAGATTTTATGCTTTCTAGGTTTGTTCCTTATGTTAGATTAAGGTCACCTTGATATATAACCTATTGCTGCACTGCCATCTAATAGTCGCAGTTCATGATGTCCATGTGTCATGGAAGTGTCAAAAGTTGGTTCATAAGTTTTGTTCTTGATTGGACTCTACACTAGTCGCGCAACTACTCATGATCCCTAATCTGTTGTCATTGGTGAGGTTCGTTTTTTCCCTTAAGAGTTTTGTGAAGAAGTTAGGACAGAAGCATTATAAAGAATAGTGGTTACTCACCGCAGTATACTGAACCAAATTCTTTAAATGCTCCATGATGGTTTCTGCCTCTTCTTTAAGTTGCTTCTGAGGTACTAGTTCTGATCCCAATCTAACAGCAAAGTGGAGGCTTTAGCATCATGTGTGGATCCAATCGACACAATAGATTTACGTTGAGGTGGCGAAATGGGTGGATAGGGTGGCGTTGTGTAGCAGGTCAAAACGGATAATTTTGGTACCAGTAGAAACAGATAAGATTGGCTCAGGTGGATCCGAAAATGATTTTTGTCCACATTTAAGAATAAACATTTAGAGTGTGATATACAATAACAAATATTAATATATTCACAGTATATTTAAAGTTATTCGGTTCTTTGAATCAAATAAGTTTAAGAGGTTTATGCATTGAACTACACTTTGAGCAACTTTCGGCCCGTTTCTGTTAGAGTAACTTTTGATTTACTTTAAACGTTTGACCTGCTATTGGTGATATATTAACCCAGATCGACTCCTTCACAAGTAAGACAGTAAAACTTTTTTCACAAGTATTACTTTTCAAAATATCGGTCCAGGTTGTGCCATTGAGGATCTTTGCAGCGATTTCCAAAACGAACCACTTCCCCTGAAAAGATTTTTAATTCTTCCCTATAAACATCATAAAAGCAAGATTATTTAAATGAGTATTTTTCTGTTGAAGAAGTAAAATATTTAACAGCAACAAAAAATAAAATATCAATGCTTTTGTCATGGTTTTTTTTTTTAACTTCAACTACCTCTTATCAGCCGCAGCAATTCTCAGCAGTTCATCCCTGTCTTTTGATATTAAACGTTGCACACCTTCTGAAGGCAACACTACCTCTTTTAAATGTTTTATGTTATCCTTTGAAAGGGATTGCATAAGATTGGCACCCTTAACAATTGTGTTGGCAACTTCAAACGACAATATTGTTATTTTATTTCCTTTTGTAGCCACCCCCGAAACAAAGCCGCTACTAACGTGTAAACTTGTCATGCTGCTACCAAGTGTATCCAGAACTTCTACTGCCTTTCCAATACCAACAGTGCCAGCTTTACCCAACAGTGAACTCACTTCTGAAACCTGCAATGCTCAAATTAAAAGACTTAGAAGCTGACAAATTAAGCAGGTTAGATAACTAGTCCAAATGGTAACTTTCTTAAACAGGTCGCTTTAGGCCGACCTGTCAATATGCTTTTGTCCTTTTCTAACTTTATAACTAGTTTATGTATTAATTAGGAAACAAAACTATATTGGTGAAGTTAATTTTTTTTAATATAACAATTTAGAAGTACCATAACGTAGTAACCATATAAAACAGTTATTTCACTTTATATAAAATAGACAACGTAACGTAATATAAGTAGCATAATAGGTTTTCCATATGGACAACTCTGGTGCTACTAACAGAGTATCATCAAACCCACAACTCGCTTGGCAATTTTTGAATTTGAGGGGTTGATCTCTGCAATCATATGAGGAATTAAGAAAAAATGCTAAGGATGTCAAGGCGTGTTGGAATTGGAGGGGTTGATTGTTCACCCCAGTTTCGAGAGGCAGGTTGCTTCGTAAGATGAAAAGAAGTATAACCCTGGCCCCCCTTTATAAAATTGTAAGAACCTTGCAATATATGCTAACTTCCTTATCTAAATGCATAAAATCTAAGATATGGTAACCAAATGCATATTTCAATCCAGAAATAACAGCATATCTTTATCCTATTTCACACCAGCAACGTCCCACATGACATCATATATAAATAGCTATTTAGTTGATCATTTTCGAATGCTGATAATTGTGGTACATGATAGAATTCTAATATTTTTAATTGGTCTAACCAAAAGCCTTTGGCAATGATAATCCCTCAACTATAATAAAAACTTGTTTTTTTGGGTAAATAATAAAGAACTTGTTTGATAACAGGAACAATTTAAGTAGGTCAAACATAAAAATTGCAACCTACTTTTTTTGTTAATCTCGATCTTCACTAAAAAGAGAAGAAAAAAAAAAAGAAACCAACTATTTTCATCTTTTTAACACCTAATATGCTACATCCCATAACCAACAAAACCCTAAGCACGGTGATCACACCCCATTGGACCTTTTCCAATCCTATTATAAACGTCACAAATGAATGTCATGACATGAAACAGTCAATATCTCATAAAGTTGGTATTGTCGGCGCTCATGCATGGCCAATACTGGCATTTCTCTCTCCAATTATGCTCATTTTTCCATGTGCTATTTCCCAAAAAGTTGCATAACGTCATTGAGACACAATTCAATGGAAGTTTGAAACCATATACCAGAGGAAATCATGATAATAGTTGGTTATCTCTAGGAGAATATTTTGGGTCCCCTTATTAAATCAGAATATACTGGGAAAAAGCATCGGAAATAGTTTTTGAGGTATTAGTTCTTTATATAACGTGATCTTATGGTACGTTCTTTTGTTTAGTATTACTTCATTCCTACATTTATTAATTTTTGCATGATACTCATTTGATTATTTTTGATAACGTTTTATCCTAAAATATGACAAAATCGTGTACAAAATCTTCTATATAAGGTAATTATGAAAACCATCTAGGGTTTTCCACTTTCACTAGGCAATCCTAAAAAAGCTAATTTAATGAAACGGGGTCGGATAACAACCAGCGTCAAATATTAAAGCAGGCAGCAATCTATAAGTGAAGTGACAAATACCACAGTTGTAATAACTTCAAGTATCATGTTAGCAAGAAAATATGGTCCAAATACCAACACTTGAAAATTACTACAGCACAATGCACATCAACTGAAACACTTGCATACCTTAGTAACCCCAGCCAAGTTTGACTTTGTCAATCTCAATCTCGATTTATTCGATAAAGCCCTAGACAATCTAGGAATCCCATCATTATCATCCAGTTGATACGAAGCAGCATTCATCTCCGGAAAGGAAAACGGTTCTCTCAACGTACGTTTATTATTATTACTATCCGTACTATCCCCATCGCCTAAAGTAACATTAGATTCATCATTATTCACATTCACTTGTTGTACAGGCAATCCTCTAGATTGATAAACCACTCCGGAACCATAATTTATTCCATTAACATGAGGAAAACCACCATTTTCTAAATTATCTTCGGTGGATCTCCTTGAACAAAGTCCACCCATTTTCTCAATCAGTCAATCAAATTCATGCAAATTTCTCTCTATACAACCTGCAATTACATAACCAACAAATTTTAGGGCATAAATCAAGTCAACAAAAAGAAAATGTCACAAAGAATGACTACAGCATTGAGAGAAGCAAAAGTAAACATACAAACTGCTGTGAACAACCTGCAACCACATTACATAACCAATTTTATAGTGCATATAATTCAACGATAAAAAAAAATTACAAAATCAAATTCATACATTATGCCGCTACACAGCCTGCAAATCACATAACTTAATAATTTAGGCATTAAGATATTTATAAAATAAAAAAATTAAAACATGCAATCACATAACCTGAAATTTAGGGCAAAAAATAAAAAAGGAGATACAAATAAAGAGACGCAGGTAAATACAAATTGGATATGAGATTGAGTATTAAATAGTAACCTTGACGGTGATCAGAGTAGCGAAGCATATATATATAGTATATAATACAATAATATACACTGTAAATATATATAGATACAGATATAGTGTATGTATATGTATGTATATGCTACATTTGGGGGGTTTTGGATATCAATCGGTGACGCTATATTCGAGGGGTAGGGGTAGTTAAACGAAGGAAGCCACAGCTCAAAATCAAATACACCATCAACACTTCTTTCTTGTTCCCTTTTGATCTGATTTGCTATTCGGTCAAACCCCAAACTAACAGCAAACTTATTTATTCATATTAATTAAATTTAGATATTAATAATGAAAATACATGTCATGAAATACTCCGTAATACTAGTGTGTCAAGGGTCGCTATGTATGACTATTGACTTGATTAATTAATTAAAATTTCGACATCTTACAAACTACTCTGTGTAAGATAATCGCGCTTTTTATTACTATGTAGACTTGTTACTCGGTAGTGATTGACGTAGGTTGTATATGTTGACGTAATTTTTATTCGTAGAATGTTTTACTTATATATATGGGTGTTTACAAATATATTAAAAATGTTAAAATTGTAATTTAAGTTGTCATCCGTTTTACAATGTAAATACAAACATGTTGTTTGAGCTAATAACGTGGTGTTTTAGATCGCATTTTCAAAATGACATTTCAAAAACGTATGTCATAATCTACTTTACAAAATATATTTTCTCTTTAATTAGCAAAATGTAAATAAATACTTTTTTCTCAAACGCTTTTTAATTATTATTTGCATTTTATTAAAATATAACAAACCACAATCTCAAACACCCCTAAAAGTGTCTTTTAACACGTCAAGAAATAAAACAATAAGTTATACTACTCTTAAAAGTTAAATATATTTTTTTTTTGAACGGCAATTGTGGTTATATGGCCCCTAGCTCAGAAGGCGTAGCGAGCCCACACAACCAGGTTGGGTCCAGCCCAGAAGGCAATGACACCCTTCCCTTTACACACGCGGGAGGAAACCCCTTATCGCCTTAGACAAGGCTCGAACTTGAGACCTTGCCTAGGAGGGTAAAACCTCCATACCATTGGACCAGAAGCCCGTTGGTCTTAAACTCCATCCATAGAACCTCTCAACATATTCCAGAACATCGTATATGTTCCATGGAGTTATGTTTAGCAAAAGTTACACAAAACGTTTAAATATTCGTTGGTACGCATTATCCCTAGGTTAAGATACGTATATTGGATTACTATACTAGGATATGAGTTTGATCAATGAAGAACTTATGTGTGACGCATCGCTACACATGGCTTTGAAAAAGATATTTCTTCCTGTGAAGACACTCTTATTCAAGTCTAGTAGTTAGGCAATACTTATAATTTTTGATGTTATAAAAGCATATTGTATGTTCAAGGTATGCGTCAACATTGATTGGGCGATTGCAAATATGCTCATGTGTCCATGTCGAACATATAAATGCATATGAAACGTCACACCTTCTCTCATATACATGTTCGTCTTTGCTAAAAGAGGAACGCACATAATCATCTTAATATCCAAACAAATACACACACTCACATTAGATCTAGACATTCTATATGGTCACCCTTTACATACACAGTGTAGTCCTATTGATGGTCCGCTTGGTCTCAATTTCACTATAAATAACCTCTTTAGCTAGTAGTGCAACTGCTCCTTTGACATACTAAACTATCACATAGTATGTTTTGCAAATTGATATCTAATGATATAGTCAACATACGTATTAGCATAATATCTTCATAATTAGCGTAATATTTTCAATAATAGCAAGTGTATAATAGGCGTGTAATCTTCCCATTGTATAGCTAATTAGGTCCTACAATCTAGCCTTTAATTATGCTAACAGCTAGACTATTCTGATGTATATATTGACGTTTAAACCTAACCCCGCCAAATCCCCCATTACATCTCCAAAATGTCTTACATGCTCCAAAACTCATCAAAAACCTTCTTTTCGTACGTAAATTCACTAAAGACAATAATGTTTCTGTTGAGTTTGATCCTCTTGGGTTTTTTGTGAAGGATTTGCAGACAGGGAGCCGCCTAATGAGATGTGAGAGCACCGGGGAATTGTATCCTATCACTGCGACAAAAACGACAAATCTACCATCAACCTTTGTCGCCGCATCACCTAGCTTATGGCATTCTCGACTCGGGCATCCGAGAAATGTTATTCTTAGTTCTCTATGTAGTAATGCTTTAATTCAATGTAATAAGGCCCGGACTTTTTTTTTGCAATTCTTGTCCTATAGGAAATCATATTAAATTGCCATTTCATGATTCTTTGTCATTTATTGCTACACCATTTGATATCGTTCACAGTGATTTATGGACATCTCCAATTTTGAGTTCTAATGGGCATTGTTATTATGTTTTCTTTCTAGATGATTATAGCAATTTTCTTTGGACTTTTCCGATTTCTAACAAGTCCCAAGTTTACTCTATTTTCACATCCTTTAAAACATTAATACGAACTCAATTCGAAAGACATATAAAAAACATTCAATGTGATAATGGACGGGAGTTTGATAATGCGCCTTTTCAATCATTTTGCACCTCGAATGGGATAAATTTAAGGTTTTCTTGCCCCATACCTCCGCTCAAAACGAAAAGACAGAAAGAAAAATCAAATCCATTAACAACATATTGCGCACTCTTCTTGCACACTCCTCCATGCCCCCCCTCTTTTTGGCATCATGCTCTCCAAATGGCCACCTATCTTATTAATGTCCTTCCAACCAAAGTCCTTGGGTACAACTCACCAACACAAATTCTATATCACAGAACCCCCTCCTATAATCACCTACGGGTTTTTGGGTGTCTATGTGATCTTTTTTTCCCATCTACAACTATTAATAAATTGCAAGCGAGGTCCACCTAGTGTGTATTTTTGGGTTATCCGTTGAACCACAAAGGATATAAATGTTATGATTTATCGGCCAAGAAAATTATAATATCTAGGCATGTTATTTTTGAGGAAAATCAATTTCCCTTCTCCAAATTACACAATCCAACCCCAACTTCTTATGACTTCATGGACCATGGGTTATCATCATACACCTTGCACTTTCTGGCAAAGCTCAATGCACCAGATGAGCCCACAACCCAACAAATGGTTTCCCCACCCAACGGATCTAGTAGCCCCCTACTACGACCAGGATACCCCTGGCCAATTCCCCAACAACAGCCCAACAACCGCTCACCGAGTCCAATTCCCTCCTCCATCCCCAGTCCAATGACAACTCCTACTACTAGCCTAATACCATCAGACCCAATCCCTACACCTCTTAACACTGCCTAACAGACCACCCGCATGGCTACAAGAAGCCAACATAGGATATTCAAGCCCAACCGACCATTTAATTAAACATTTCCACTACTTCCATTTCGCCCATCCCTCAGAATCCGTTGAGTGCTTTAAATGACCAAAATTGGAAAGTTGCCATGATCGATGAATATAGATGCTCTAATGAAAAATAAGACGTGGGAATTAGTACCCCATCCCATTGGTGTGAATCTTATTCGTTCTATGTGGATTTTTCGTCATAAAAAGAAATCTGATGGTTCTTTTGAGAGGCACAAAGCCCGTCTTGTAGGTGATGGCAGGTCTCAACAGGTTAGAGTTGACTGCGATGAGACTTTCAGTCCGGTTGTAAAACCGGCTACTATTCGTGCAGTATTGAGCATTGCACTTGCACACTCTTGGTCCATTCATCAATTGGACGTTAAAAATGCTTTTCTTCATGGTAATCTTAATGAGATTGTTTATATGCACCAACTAGTTGGATTTAAAGATCCAAAACATTCTCATCATGTCTGTCTCTCGAGGAAATCATTATATGGGCTTAAGCAAGCCCCCCGTGCATGGTACCAGCATTTTGCAGACTATGTATCCACTATTGGTTTTTCACATAGCCAATCAGATCACTCTCTATTTATTTATTGTCGCGGTTCCGACATTGCTTACATTCTGCTATATGTTGATGATATTATTCTCACAACTTCTTCAGATGCTCTACGAAATTCCATCATGTCTATACTAAGTGTTGAATCTGCTATGAAGGATTTGGGCCCCTTGAGCTATTTTCTAGGTATTGCTATTACCCGTACTTCACATGGCATGTTTCTTTCTAAAAAACTATGCAACAGATATTATTGAGCGTGCAGGCATGACTGCCTGTAAACCAAGTCAGACACGGGTTAACAGCAAAGCCAAACTTGGCGCCAATGTTGGCCCTTTTGTGATGATGCAACTCAATACCGTAAGTTGGCTAGTGCATTGCAATACGTTACGTTCACACGACCCGACATATCATATGCCGTTCAACAAGTATGCCTTCATATGCACGATCCAAAAGTTGAACATATGAATGCTCCTAAACGCATTGTGCGATACATCAAAGGTACTATTGAGTTTGGTCTACATTTGTATAAATTATCTATTGCCTCTCTTGTCTCTTGTACAAATGCAGATTGGGGTGGGTATCCAGACACTCGCCGGTCCACATTCGGTTACTGTGTTTTCCTTGGTGATAATATGCTTTCTTGGTCTTCCAAACGACAACCTAAAATGTCTAAGTCAAGTCCCGAGGCAGAATATCGTGGTGTGTCTAATGTTGTTTCAGAATCTTGTTGGTTATGAAACCTTCTTCTGGAGCTCCGTTGTCCCATCCGAAAAGCTACATTGGTTTATTGCGATAATGTTAGTGCCATATACCTATCAAGTAATCCAGTTCTACACCAACGCACTAAACATATTGAGATGGACATACATTTCGTACGTGAAAAAGTTGCCCGTGGAGAAGTTCGAGTTCCTCACGTACCATCCCGTTACCAGCTTGCTGCTATTTTCACTAAAGGTCTTCCACACGTACTTTTTGATGATTTCAGTGAGAGTCTAAGCGTACGACAACCTCCCGCTTTGACTGCGGGGTGTGATAGCCAATGAAATAGTCAACATACATATTAGCATAATATCTTCATAATTAGCGTAATATTTTCATAAATAACAAGTGTATAATAGGCGTGTAATCTTCCCATTGTATACCTAATTAGGTCCTACAATCTAGTCTTTAATTATGCTAACAAGAGTATTCTGATGTATATATTAACGTTCAAACAATGAATAAAGACAAGCATTAATCTTCCTACACAAATTTTTTACAATGTATGTTAATTTCAAGCTATGGCATTGTCTGCATACGACTAAATTCTTAACTTTTGCTCAAAGCGTTGTCAATATGGTAGTTATTGATCAATATGACATAGTGTAAATCAAGATAGCGCATCAATTGATGGAGCTAACGAGCATATGGTAGCAAACAAAAACGATTATGCATCAAATATAAATTTGAAATAAGTTAAACATCCAAATGGGTCAAAGTTATAGAATAACTGGTACATTATCAAGGGAAAATGATATGTGCATCTAACATGGAAGATTGTGTATTGTTAGCTTTAAAAGAGGGACTCATTGTGTTTAAATTTGGTTGTTTTTAAATTTTCAAAACATAAACGTTACAATGATTTGTCAAGTGAAACAAAGTTGAGTTCACAAGAGCATGCATGTAAGTAAAATCAATTAAGGCTCGTGAAGGTAGTATACGAAGATAGTGGAGCCCCAAACGATTCTTTTCCTGAGAAAGAGGATGAAATCACTCATCATCAAATCCTTCATTTGGCACTTCTCACTTGAGGCTGATGCAAACAAACTAAACTAAGCTGTCACATTCTGTTTAGTTACTTACTCAAACATTATGTATCTCTCATAGTCTCATGATAATATGATTGAATCGTGGTTTCAATTTTGGACTTTTTTTAATGACAACAATTAAGATTAATACAATGTCTAATGGTATGACTGACTTTTATACAAATAGTCTCCCCTATCTCTTCTAGATTCTGAATTCAACTAAGCATTCAGATTTTTTTATACCTATTTGCTATTTAGGACACGTAACCTAGACACGCATAAAATTTTCAATAGAATCTTGTTTTCTTAATTTATAAAGATTTGATAAATTTTCAAGATATACGACTAACCGTTTCAAAATTGAAAATCGTCATGATTTCAAGTCCAAATGACTGAATGTCAATCTTGTAAACAAAAGTGATGTATGCATCAGAACAAAATTTGATGTTTATATTGTATGTTTTTACGTTTTGTTTAATTAGATGAATTCAAAACCTGGTATCCGAATCTGAATAACGACAAAATCATTTATAAGAAGTAGGTCAAAACAAATACGAGTATAACAATATGTAAATGTGTATTCAATTAATGTTCGACAAAAACAAGTTCCTATCGGAATCAATGAGTTCCCAGCAAAATCTAATCAAATGCAGATATTGTATGTAAAGGTGGCAATTTCAACCCATTTACCTATGAATGGGTCGATTTGGGTTGTGTTTTATGGAAATGGGTCTAACGGGTTAAATGCCTTCAAAAGCCTACTTTAAATACAAACGACCCCTAAGTCTATTTATTCAACAATTTAGATTACTATTTAATAACAATGTGTTTATAATCATAACTAACACATTATAAATTAGTACAAACTCAAATGGCTTCAAAATGCTACTTATAATGCAAACGACCCAAGTAATTTATTCAACAATTTAGATTACTATTTAATAACGATGTGTTTAGAATCATAACTAACACATTAGATATTAAGACAAAATATTTATAAATTGACACTTAGAGGTGGAGACTTCTATATATAGGATGGAAAATAAGGAAACTAGATAAACTATGAAATAGAATAAACTCAAATTAAATCAAAATCTTAACATGAGTATACCTGCACATTTTGACCATCATTAAAGATGACCCGTTTCCGAGCAGACCCAATTTAACTCGTTCCCTGATGCACGTGACCTCCATGTTGCCACTTCCAATAGTCAGACAGATATTTATTTAAGGACACTTATGTTGGTGCACGTTTTGTGACAACAACTCTTATTTTGTAATAGTTAGTTTTGTAATTAGTTTTATAGTTAATTTTGTAGTTTGTTTAATTAACTTAGCCTTTTTGTAAGTTGTTTTGCAAGTTAAGCATATTGTCCAAAGTTTCGATTGAATATTTTCGTAACTCTAATTTTCAGTTTAAATCAGCCATCTTAACTTTTGCATCTGCTAGCTCTTTTTCCTTCTCGGAAGATTGTTTGGTTATTTCAAAAACATGCTCATGAGCCAAGTCAATAATCTGACTCTGCTCATTTACTTTTTCTTTTAAAACCCTAAAGTCCTCTTTGTTAGACTTAACTTTATTTACTAGCTCAAAATTTCTTAGTTTTAAAACAACATTTTCTTCTTTTAATGAGTTTAGCTGAGCCGTTATCAAGTTAGATGACTCGATCAATTCCTCAGCATGTACCTGAAAATTAGTACATAACGCGCATGCTTTAACTACTAAGTCTAAATCAAGAAATACCTTCTGCTTCTCAGCATCTAGATTAGCCATGTAGGCTATGAAGTCTTGTGAACTCATGTTCTCCGTTGACTTCAATTGTGCCAACCTAGTCTCTGAAGCAGTAGCATCAATCTCCATCTAGTCTTCTGAGCTTTCCTTAGCATCTGACTCAGACTTTTCATCTTCTTTAACTTCCTCAATAGATGCCATGAAAGCTTGAGGTTCCTGAGTCTTAACACTCCAGTCGTATGAACCATCCTGTGCTTGAACTACTAATGCTCTAGAATTTGTAGAATTCCCTGAGCCGTGGTTGTCACTCGATGTTCCTCCATTTGAGTACCTTTGACCGTTTTGACTGGAAGATTGTTCCCGTTTGGGTCTTTGGCATTCCTTTGCAAAGTGTCCGAAACCATCACAGTTATAACACCTTACTTTTGATTTATCAAAGCCAACTTTACCACCAATGAACTTTCTTCCAGTTCAGTTCATGAACCGCTGAGCCCTCCTGGTAATCATGGCCATTTGCTGTAAGGTCGCTAGATCTTGGTTCGATAACGGATTATCTTTAAGGTATTGAGGTGCGGAATCCCTAAATACTTTAGGTTTATGGCTTATATAACTTTGCTATTAATTAACAAGCTTCGTTTTGATATTAACTAGTGTTAAACAATCAAAACCGATCATATATAATAATAGCCTTTAAATCTGCATGAAAAACGAGGAGAATATTATAATATTTTGCTGTGTGTAATAATGGCACGGATACCAAGATATCTTAACATTTGAGCAGCATTTAAATATATATATCTAGTTCAACTCGCAGGCCATGGGCTTTGCGAGTTGACTCATCTCGCAGCCCATGGGCCTGCGAGTCCAGATGGTCTGCGAGCCCAGATGGCTGCGAGCCCAGATCTCAATTCGCAAGGCTGCGAATCCAGATCATCTGCGAGGTGAGATCTCGACTCGCAGGTCAAACCTGCGAGTGGACTTCTCATTTCGCAAATTTGACTTTAACTTGAATTTGATATTTGTCTAATAACATTTAACAAATAATAATAACAAGTTAATATCATATATTTACGAGTCTAAACCAATTATACAAATTTGACTATAAATACACTAGTCCTATTACAAGCTAGATCTGTTGTCACAATAACATGTCCCAACAGACTCCCCCTTGACAATAGCTCTAGCGTCGTTATCTTCAACTTTGTCCTTGGTCTTTACTTGTAAATTCTACTGCCCATATGAATCTTCATTCTGACGGAAGTCTTCACCATCATTCGATAATCTCTTGCAAGATCACCTCGTGCTTCAGTCGTCAAGATCCTGTTTTCGTTTAACTTCAATAGGTCCTTCTTCGACAGATTCATCAGGTGTCGATGGTCATAGACTGTCAGAATCACTCTTTCTCCTCCTTCAACTTCATCATCAGCTTCAACCATGACAGCTTCACCAGTCTCTGAGTCCACGTGCCAATTCTGAAGATTTCCCAGAATATTCTGTGGTATTGTCTTCAGCGGTATCTGTTGTACACACTTGACAGCTGGATAAGTTTTCTTCCTTAATCTTCTTCCAGTTCTTTGACTGCGTTCCTGTAATTTGATTGTCTTTCCGACTCTTGGCTTTATCTTTTCAAACTTCATTGAGCGACCTTCAGTCTTGATTATTCTTTCAACATATCTTGCATATGGATCATTACTGGGGTTCTTCAATTCTAAGCGTGCCAAGTCTCGAATCTCAAATCGAGGAAGCGAACTAAAAACTCTAAGCTTCTTATCAAGATATTGAACTCCGTCAAACCTTTTGATAGCAAACAGTTTTAGCTCAGAGTCATAGTACCATCCGATTATTCCCTTTCTAGGTACTTTCTTTCCAGTGATATCTACCTCAGACATTCCAATCTTCTTCTTTCTCCTTTTCAGGGGTCTGAACATAGGATTGTTTCTGAGTTTTTCAGGAAGCACATCCTCTGATTCAGAACTGGTTGATTCATCTAGATTTTCATCTACATCAACAACCCTTTCTCCATATTCTTCCTGGATGATCACTTTAGTTGTAGATGGGCTTACGATGTGTTCATCAATATCAGCGTTGAGATCTACACACTCGTCTGCCCCAACTTCAAAACTGGAAGTCCAATCCTCAGGAGGAACAAACTCTCCTTCTTCAAGGTCAAAGTCAATGTCCTCATCTAATTCATCTGGCATGTCGCCTTCAGAATATGATAAGTTCAACATTTCAAGACCTATAGAAATACATACACAAATAGATTAATATCATAAGTTCTTTCATTGATTTCCCTGAATCAATCTAAGATTTTTCTTATTAATCCCTTTGTGTATTTAAAATATATTATATATACACTTATTCAAATCTTTCATCGATTATCATAATCAATCTAAGATTTTGAATAGGTCTTATAATATACGAACATCATATATTATGTATACTTATAAATCTTTCATCGAGCATGGTCAATTTAAGATTACAAAAGTCTTATAATATACAACCATTCATAATTATAACATTTAAACATTAATGTTTTACACATTCAAGTTCAAACATCTTAATTACAGAATTATATTACAAGTACAAAATTACAATGTATTAATAATTACAATCAGTCTATATTAATACAAGTGTCACCTTCTTCAGCTCCACCCTTTTCAGTACCAGCACCAGCTCCACTACCACTTGCTTCAGCAGACTCCCCCTGAATTGTAGTCTGTTGACCAGTCGTTGAAGGACCAGCCAGCTCACTTTCTTTTCCAGCTGCGGGATCATCGTCTTCATCATCTCGGCTCTTCTTAGCCAGCTCATCCTCTTTACAAACTTCTTCAAATGCAGCCTTCTCAATTGTAGCTTTCTCCCCTTGAGATGGCTGGTTCTGTTCTAAGTATGTAATACGACGAGAGAGACGGTCAAGTTGTCGTTGCTTCTCAGCCACGTCATCTACCAGAGTGCTGTTGGTCTTGAGTAGCAGTGAGTAAGCATTGTTCTGTGTAGTGACATTGTTTGACAATTGTAGAAGCTGTGTGGCAAAAGGGTTAGCAACTATCTGCAACTCTCGAACCCTAGACTCCAATTGTGTAATGCGTTCAGCATCAGTCTTTGGTGAGGTTGAAGGAGCAGCATCAGTGGTGGTTGGCGGTGTGGGAGCGGACGGTTGCATTTTCTTTGCTATCTCTGTAGCAACATCGGTCAAAAGACGGGCCGCAACCCTGCTGGATTTGGTGGTTAGGTGTGTGGAAGGACGAACTATAGCAGCAATCATTTCAGCCTCTGAGGGCGTAGTACTTGATTGTATAAGAGCTGCAAAGGTTGAAGCTGTTTGCCTGATCAGCTTGCGAGGTTGAGTAACAAGCACCTCCTCCTCTTCTTCTACATCTTCATCTTCTTCGACAATAACGAAGTCGGGATCCTCATCAACGGCTTTCCTCTTTAACTTCAGAGCCGGACCCATAATCAATTTTGATCCTTGACGAATCATCCCTTCTGGAATTCCAGAGACAAACCCAGGTGGTCCAGACTCATCATCATCATCATCGGAATCAGACTCAGAAGCAGAAGCAGCTTCTCCGTCTCGTCACGATGGTCCAGCAGCATCAGGTGCCTCAGTAGGTGGAGGTGGTCCAGAAGTACTCGGACCCTCAGCCGAAAACTAATCTATCTCTCTAAAGTCCGGATCAGTGGCGTCATCATGTTGGACCAAAACCTCTTGCACCGGCTGTGCAGCAACCTCAGCATCCACCTGTTGACCTGGCTGATTTTCCTGATCCAGAACTTCCTCAATCAATTCTTGTGGCTCAGGTGCACCCTCGGCCACATCAATATCAAGCCAACCATTATTCGGTGGCGTCACATACTCTGGATTAATCAAAAATCCAAACAGCTCGGTCAGCTGTGGCTGCATCTCGAATCTGCGAGAGGTTTGCATAAACATCGCATTATATGCCCGTAGCCCAATGGTATCCACCTGAATATCTGGATGAACAACCGGCAGATCAGGGATATTGGCTCGAATAAGGAGCATGCAGAATCTCGAGTATATCATAAATTGAGATCTAACACCCCCCAAGATTTGGCGAACGATTTCCCCAAAGATGTAATCAGAAAAACTATATGGTTTGTTATAAACCAGTGACAGTACATCATATAGGAGAGAAGAGCTCAGCTTGTCATATCCTCCCTTCTTCGGCCCAAAAATAGTGACAAGAACATTCCACAAGAATCTCCATTCCCCCGAAGACTAACGCCTTTAGGAATTGACGTCCACGCATCGGCCCTACGTAGCCCATACGTGCCAGAGCTCCCTCGATAAAATCTGAAGAAAACTCGGTCGGTCCATGTTCCTTCTCGGCAGAGCCCAGCTGTAGGATAGTCCGAATGTCAGTAGAGGAGAAGGCAACAGGGTGATCATTAACCCTCGTTCGAATTACCGGAGGATTCACCACTGTGTCATACTCAATATTTGCCCAGAATTGAGTTAATAAATCTCGAGACAATGCGGGGGACGCCGTGACAGCATATTGGATCCTTGATCGGCCCAGAAATGTAAGAATCCGAGCGACCCTGGATGCACCATGTGCATTGACGTCCAAATCAACCAGAACATTATGATGTCCAACGAATTGTCGAGCCATTTCTGTAATATCAAAAATCACACCAATGTTAGACAATAAGTTTAACATATATTGATAACCTTATATAATCTACGACCCTTAATTGAACTATTAAGTGGTGAGACTTAATTAACAATTACAGTCGTTAATTACATAAAATCAATAAGTGTAACACAAATATTTACACTTTTAAACGTATATAACTTATTACACTAGGTCGTAAGTCTTATAAATTAAAAGTATGGATTATGTCGCGTTCACAGTTAAGTCGACACGAATAATAATTTAATAATTTAAATTATAACTCTTAATCTTAATGAATCTAGAGTCCGTAAGTTAAATTAAAAGGATGTAAGTCAAACAAGTCAAAATAAGTCAAACAAGTCAACTCGCAAGTAGTTCAACTCGCAGAACAGTTTAACTCGCGGAGCAAATCAACTCGCAGAGCAAGTCAACTCGCAAGTAGTTCAACTCGCAGAACAGTTCAACTCGCAGAGCAAATCAACTCGCAGAGCAAGTCAACTCGCAAGTCAACTCGCAAGATTCAACTCGCAAGTCAAACAAGTCAAACAATGTCAACTCGCAAGACCAGTCAACTCGCAAGTTCAACTCGCAGGTCAGCTCGCAAGTCAACTCGCAAGTTGGACTCGCAAGTCAACTCGCAAAGTGGACTCGCAAGTCAACATGTCAAGTGGACTCGCAGGAGTGGGCTGCGAGTTGAGTCTGGATCTCAACTCGCAACATGAACTGCCATGATGACATCATTTAAAAAATTTAATTTTTGGCGAGTTATTGGGTAATTAGGTTATGCTATAATGTTCAGATTACTCCAATTAACATAAACCCTAAGGTTTCGTGTTCATTTGAGCATCATTATAGTGATTTTTGAAATTATTTAAAACCAAAACCCTCATTTTCTTAAAATGTCGATTTAGAGGTTAAATAGGCGATGAAATTCTTTGTTTCATACCTCAAAATGTTCACAAATCAAAGATGAATAATATGTAAGAGGTGAAAAGTCCGATCCTCAAACAGAAATTTCGAAAATGAAATGTAATAAATCTCAGTTCGCAACTGTCAATTCGCAAAGAAGTTTGAACTCGCAGGACTGTGTGAGACTTTGTGAACTCGCAGCCTTTTATACCATTTGGACTCGGCTCGCAGAACTCAACTCGCAAGCCAGTTGGACTCGCAAGTCAAGTCGGCTCGCAGAACTCAACTCGCAGAGTTGAGTTCAACTCGCAATATTTGTCTAAAAAATACATTTGAATTAAAAACGTAATTTTTAAGTCCCAAAAATAAACAAGTCTAAAATAAAGTATTTTTTCACTTGTTTTGTCTAAGAAAAACGCGCACATACAAGTCTTTAATAAAAGTATTTTTCACTTGTGATATAAACCTACGATAATACAGACGACAAAAACATAAATAAAATAAAATTAAAATTAAAGAAGATACGAACAAATGCATAAAAATAAAATAAAATAAAATAAACGACAATGATTCATAATAGACATTGGTATCAAGTACCCTTGTATTAATGAAACACATAGACGAAAAGTAAAATAAAATAAAATACATCCTAATTGAGGGTGTTAAGAAATTATCGACAGCGGGATCATATTAGAAGGAAACAGCTGAACCAATTGATGAGTAAAAATTCTGAGTAGATTGTTAGTATTCATATCTCATGAAATTCACAATAAGTTACACAAAATCTCACAACTTAACCATTGTTCAACTTACATTTATAAAAGTATAACTTGGTTACCGATCTCCACAGAATATATCATTCTCATCAAAATGAAGTGATTAATTATCACAGACAGTTCAAGACGATTACCGGTATTATAATCCATATAAACTAAGTCTACATTGATTTCCAAGCGAACTTTTATTGTTTGTATGTGTATTACCTAATGTGATCCAAGATATGACATACTGAGAGATCAAGTGAACACATAACACTGTATCTTTCACATGCAAGATAGAGGTCACTAAATGATGTTCTTTTCGAAGCATATGACATACCCTTGAGTGAATTTAAAATGTGACAAACATCAAACCCGTTTTGTAGATACTAGTGGTTCTAGATCTGTACTTAGTACAACATAAGATCCCTTAGTATAGACAAAACAAACTTGAAACCATTGGCAAAACTAAAGGAGTCAGGTCTGTACTTAGTACAATAAAGACACCAGTAGTTTTACTAATAGCCATAATTCTTATTATTTGTCTTGACATATTTTCATAAATTCTTGATAACAGTGTATGCTCAGACTGTCCTTCATCAATTAAGACTTATGTCATACATCATATAGCAAATCACACGAGATAACGCACAGAAGATTTATAGCTTATTATATGCTCAGAAATCAAAGCAGAATTTGCCTACCAGTACATCATATAATGAAGCTGTCAAGATCTAAAGTTTTCAAGCAAGTTATAAAGTGTAGAGAGGGGTGTATACTAAAATAAAGATAAGTAAAAGCCTGGTTTTAAAGATGTAAAGTTCATGTAACTAATTTGAATCTGCTAACACATCTGACTTAAGACTTTTACCTACAATTATTAAGCCGATTCCTCTAATTTACTATCATTTCCCAGTTGATAAAGACTTAACCCTTATTGGAGGCGATTCCCCTTAGGTAACAAGCAAATGAATGCCATACGCCTAACCCCTTTCTTTTTTTTTTTTTTTTTTTTTTTTTTTTTTTAATAAACATAAACAACTAATAAATAAGAACAGCTAATTATTACAAAATAACTCTATGGAAGACTAATCCTCTGGATTTCTCATTCCATTTAGTTGCACCAATTTCTCGGATCGAGCTCTGTCGAACGCTTTGGTGTATAAGTTTGCTAAATTGTCCACGGATGGAACCTTAGCTAACTTTATCAAATTCTTCTCAGCACAGTCTCTAATAAAGTGATGTCGTATATAAATGTGTTTAGTTTTACTGTGCTTGACCGGATTATTGGTTATAGAGATCGTTGATTCATTATCAATCATCATAGGAGTATTCGTTATACTCAGCCCATAATCAAGCAGTTGCTGTTGTATCCACAGAACTTGAGAACAACAGCTGCCAACTGCAACATACTCAGCTTCACATGTAGAAATGGCGACTGAGGTTTGCTTCTTGCACTGCCAAGAGACCAGTCTACCTCCTAGGAATTGACATCCACCGGTTGTAGACTTTCTATTCTGATTGCATCCTCCGTAATCAGAATCAGTGTAAGCCACAAAATCTAAGTCTCCATCAGTCGGATACCAAAGTCCCAGCTTCGGCTTCCCTTTGAGGTAACGAAGAATTCGTTTTACAGCTTGCATGTGAAATTCTCTAGGAGTAGCTTGATATCTTGCGCAAACACATACTGCAAACATTATATCAGGCCTTGATGCTGTTAGATACATCAGTGATCCAATCATGGCCCTATAAAGAGTAGGATCCACGTCTCTATCACTCGATGTATCTGGACCAATACCATGAGCTTTCGGAATAAGAGTATGAAAAACTCTAGATTCTTCCATCTTAAATCGTTCTAGAAGCTCATTAGTATACTTAGTCTGATGAATGAAATATCCATCTTTCTTTTGATCAACTTGCAATCTTAAGAAAAATGTCAATTCACCCATTGCTGACATCTCAAACTTGTTCTTCATAACTTGTTCAAATTCACTACACATCTTTTCGTCAGATGACCCAAAGATGATATCGTCAACATATACTTGAAAAAGTAGAAAGTCTCTCTTTTTCCATTTGACGAAGAGTGTACTATCTATTGTTCCTCTTGTAAAACCATTCTCAAGAAGATAAGTAGACAGTGTTTCATACCACGCTCTTGGAGCTTGATGTAGTCCATATAGAGCCTTATCAAGACGATATACTATATTTGGATACTTTGGATCAGTAAATCCCGGTGGTTGAGAAACATACACCGTTTCTTTGACTTTGCCATACAAGAAGGCACTCTTAACATCAAGCTGAAATACTTTCATTTTCTTTGAGGCTCCAAACGCTAAGAATAACCTAATTGCTTTAAGCCTAGCCACAGGTGCAAACACTTCATTGTAATCAATCCCCTCTTGTTGATTGAAACCTTGGACAACTAGACGAGCTTTATTGCGAATCACGATTCCCCGATCGTCTTTCTTGCACTTAAATACCCATCTAGTTCCAATTGGGTATTCTCCAACGGGTAGATCAACCAACTCCTAAACTTGCAATTTTGTGAACTGAGATTATTCTTCCTGCATTGCCTCGACCCATGAATTTTCCTTCAATGCTATCTGAACATTCTTAGGTTCAATTTGTGAGATAAAACATGAATATAGACATAGATTTGAAATCCCTGTCTCGTTCATTTCAGCATACAAGCTCGAGTGAGTGGATGTACTAGCTTTAGTTTGATTCCGAGTCAGAACAGGAGAATTTGGATCATCGATGATATTATCAATCGGATGATTCTTATTCATTCTTGTTGAAGTTACAGGTTTGACTGGAATATCATCCTGTAAGTTAGCACCAATTTCCTCCAAAGGTGGTATACCATCATTAGTAATTGATATCCTTAATTGTCTCAGAGGATTGAGAATATCATCCACAGTCCTTTGAGAAGCAATTTCAGGATCTTCACACTCTTGAGGTATATCATCTTGAGGTTGTTGTGACTCAATAGGAGAGACCACATCAGTATCGACAATAGTCCTAACATCAGACGTTTGAGCATTCGATGTTGGAGAAGGAGTAGTATCCTCATCTCCCGACAATAAATGCTCAGGAATATTTGAATTACTGACATAGTCACTGATAGGGACTTTAAATGACTTGAAGAGATCTGAGTAGTCAAATTGCCAATCCAATCCCTTATGCGAGTCATGTGTATAGCTCGTAACTTCAATGTTATAAACTATTTCAACACGTCCCGAAGATTTATTGAAGACCCGTTTGTTTGGTGAGTTAGGCACATAACATAGGAAATATCCTTCGTCAGCCTTCTCACCAAATTTAGGTTGATGACTTGTCTTCAACAACGTACATGAAACTCCAAAGGGTTCAAACCCTTTTAAGTTCGGTTTCTTATTGTTCAAAAGCTCATAACATGTCTTGTTCTGCTTTTTAACCGTAAGAACCCGATTGAGAACATGACATGCTGTATTTACTGCTTCTTCCCAAAATATGACCAGAAGCCTTGAATCTGCAAGCATTGTTCTTGCTACTTCAATTAGAGTTCTATTCTTCCTTTCAGCAACACCATTTTGTTGAGGTTCATATGGTGTACTGAATTGATGTTGTATGCCTTTGCTTAAGCAATATACATTCAACGTAGAATTCTTGAACTCAGTCCCATTGTCACTACGAATTCTCTTAACTCTTTTTCTATAGATATTCTCTATTAGATCTAGAAACTCCATAAGAATGCCCGGAGTTTCATCCTTAGATCCCAAAAAGAATACCCAAGAGAATCTAGAGAAATCGTCTGTGACAACCAGACTGTACCATTTGCCAATATTGCTTCTCTTGCTTATTGGGCCAAAGAGATCCATATGTAGCAACTCAAAAGGCGAGGAAATAGAGTTCACAGTTTTAGACTTGTGTGGTTTCTTATGTTGTTTTCCTTTCAAGCAGGATATACACTTGTTTTCAAATGCAAAACTCTTCGGTGGTACACCCAGAACTAACTCATGTTTTGTTATGTAGTTCATTTTACGAAAATTCAGGTGTGGCATTTTCCTATGCCATAGGAGAGAGTCTGATTCTGAAGCCTTGGATAACAGACAAGTAGACTCCATTGAAGTGATAGGAGCATTCATGTTGATTGCATAAATGTCCTTCTTCCTTGGAGCTTTCATCAGTATCCATTTGTCAGGAATAGTAAATCCCGGCTTCAGGATCAAGGCCTCTTTCTTAGTGAAGAGAACAGGGTGACCTTTATCACAGACTTGGGAAACACTCACTAGGTTGTGCGTCAGTTCTTCAACATAATTCACATCCTCTAGAGTCAAAGTTCCATTCGATACTTTTCCTTTCCCAGTAATTACTCCTCCTTTGTCACCAGCGAAGTGCACTCCTTGTCTCAGTCCACCTTTGAAGTCTGTCAGTAGACTTCTGGTTCCTGTCATGTGCCTAGAGCATCCACTGTCAACATACCACCAATTATCATTGTTCCCAGTCTGCTCCTGCACATACAAGTTGTACACAATCAGTTATCAAGAGGGACCCAAGCCATTACAGTCTTGGTTTGTCCCTTATCATCTACAAACTGTAGCACTTTAAAGTAACCATCCTTTCCATTAGGAGCTTTGGTCACCTTTGAAGGAGCATCAGCTTGCTGATGATTAGTGGTCCTGGGTCTATGAGTTGACTGATTTCCAACCCTGTGATTTTTGCCCTTGGTTACGACTATTGTAGGACCCTTGGTTAACTCCTTGTGTGTGAGACGTAGAACCATTCTCATTATGACTTTGGTTCCTTGAAGTAGAACCAATTTCATAACGACTATGGTTCCTAATGGGAGTCATAAACCTCGACGACACTTGATCTTTAAAGTGTTCAGGCCGTTTAGGTTTGGGTGGCGAGACACTATGAGAAACATCTCTTTTAAGAGCATTTACAGGTTTAATACCAATTCTCGGTCTAGTACCTAACCTGTCTGTGCTCGAACTAGAGATATTTTGAGGCTTATCACTGTTCTCGCACTTAGGAGTAGCTTCTGTCTTCTTATTGGGACAACAAGAAGATACGTGTCCTTTTTGATGACACTTGAAGCATGACATCTGCTTTCGTGACTTAGCAGTCTTAACAGTCTCTTTCTTTGTCTGATTAGAAGACATTGAAGGTATATCCTTCTGTTTCTTAATTACCTCATCATTTATATTAGTACTACCAATCATTCCACTTGATACAAATTGCACTTTAGTGAATGATTTGACTGTACTCTTGTCTAATGATGGGTCATTAATAGTATCCTTCTGAGTCTCAGATGCGTCAGACTGTTTAAATTCCAAATTCTCAGTCTCAGGATTCGCATCTGTCATCTCTAAGTCAATGGAAGTAGTAGCAGTGTAATTGGCATTAAAAGGCGGAGGAACCTCAGAGTAACCTAGGCCAGTTACATCCTTCACACTACGTTGTGAGCTAATGATTCTATCTAAGGTCAAAGAAGATGTCCTATAACCTTCAAGTTTTCTATTTAGCTCAACTAACTTCATGTTTGACTCTGAGAGTTCTTTATCCTTAATAGCAATATTTATATTTAGCTCATTAAGGTTTAGATATAACCCGTCTATCTTAACACATTGTTCATTAATTATGTCAGTTAGACTAGTCTTATCTAAGGCATCACTCTTAATCTTTTCAGTCAGTGCTAGCTTATCCTCACCTAACCTACGAACATCACTCTTAGCTATATCTAATTCAGATGTTAAGGTTTTGTTAGATTCAGCAAATACACTAACCTGAGTTTGTAAATCAGTAACCAAATAACAAACATCAACAAGAGTAAGAAGATCAAGACATACCTTTTTCTTGTGTGTCTGAACATCAGCCATGTATGCAACGAAGTCATCGGGACTCATCTCTTCAGTCGAGTTGATGTAGAGCACATTTTCATCGCTCCCCTTGACTTCTATGTGTGGCACATTAGCTTGAGGTTCCTCAGCAGTTGGCATGTATGATGTTGATTCAGTTGGTTTCTCTTGATCGTCTATCTCAGCCATGAGGGCTTGCTCAGGCTGAGTGGACCAATCATAGGAACCATCTACTTGCTGAACTACTAAGACTTTGGAAGTCAAAGTACTTCCTGAGTCTTGTTTTGCAGCGCCAGTATCAACCTTCGGTCGTTGACATTCCCTGGCAAAGTGTCCGTAACCTTGACAGTTATAACACTTTACCTTGGATTTGTCGAATCCAAGTCGGTTTCCAACAACTCTTCTACCCGTTCGATTCAGGAAATTCTTAACCCTCCTTGACACCATTGCAAGCTGCCACTGAAGGTCCATCTCCTCTAAGTCATCGGGATCTACTTGATCGTAGTCCTCATCAAATTGTGCAGGATCATTGATCTTCCCTTGAATGTAGTTTTCATAGGAAGCAACGAACGATGCCAGCACTGAGAGTTGCTGTTCAGCTGACTTCACACTCATCGGCATCTTATGATGCCCTTGAGTGGACTTATCAGAGGTAGTGTTCCTGCTTCGTTTTTCACCGCCATCCGAAGCTATGAAGCACATATCCTCGGTCAACATTTCTCCGAATTCATCAATTTCACCAGCAAACAATGCAGTGGTCGAATTGGATGAAGAATTAGAGATACTGGTCTTTCCATGGTATAGACCAGGATTCTGTAGATGATCAGAATCTGTATCTCTCGTCTTTTTAGAGAAATCATAACCCCTTAGCTTATCAATTGCCTGCTCTAGGGTCATGGTGGGATATCTCTCATCATTATCCTTAAGCATGATACCATACATTTCCCACTTACAAGGCAAACCCTCAATGAATTTGTCGGTTTTCTCCTTGTCATTGTAGAAAATCTCGTGGTCATCAAGTTCACTTAATAAATGATAAAATCGGGTAGTGTAGGCTTCAAGGTCCTCTTCTCTAAAAGCTTTAAATACCATAAACTGCTTTTTCAGAAGATTACACTTGCCTGCCTTCACCTGAGGGCTTCCCTCACACCTTTTCTCTAGAGCATTCCAGAGCTCTTTAGCTGTGTGAAAGGACTTCAATTGGTGATTGATTTCCTTGGGAAGGCTCATTTTTATCGATGAATGTGCCTTATTATCAATAGTGAATTCCTTCTTTTGATTGTCATTCATTCTGTCGTAAGGCACAATCACAGTTGCATTCCCTACCTCAGTTGTAGGTGCAACATATCCGTTCTTAATACACAGCCAGATGGTGATGTCGTGGAATCTACAGTAACTTTCAAATCTGTCTTTCCACCCATAATAGTCTTCAAGTCTGAGTAGCTTCGGTGGAACATTAGATTTGCCAACCTCGTGTTCCATCTCGATCATTCGACTCAAATCAGACATTTTAAAGTCAAAAATTAAGTTATCTTTCGAATTCAGTAATCTCAACTCGCAACTAAACTCAGTTCGCAAGTAAAGTCAACTCACAGAAAACTCAGCTCGTAGAAATCTCAGCTCGCAGGAAACTCAGCTCGCAGGAAACTCAGCTCGCAGTGGAACTCAGTTCGCAAGGGAACTCGGTTCGCAGCTGAATCTCAACTCGCAGAGGAACTCAGTTCACAGCTGAATCTCAACTCGCAAAAGATTCTCAACTCGCAAATAACAGTAACCCTAATCTCAACTCGCAAAACGGCGCCTCAAAATCTGGGAACTAAAACTTTTTGGTATTTTTACGAATAAATCACTAAATTTCGTTCGTAAAACAACCCCAAAGTTGTTATATAACCAAAAACCTTGTAACCACAACGTTTCTAAGCCCGAAAGCTTTGATACTAATTGTAAGGTCGCTAGATCTTGGTTCGATAACGGATTATCTTTAAGGTATTGAGGTGCGGAATCCCTCAATACTTTAGGTTTATGGCTTATATAACTTTGCTATTAATTAACAAGCTTCGTTTTGATATTAACTAGTGATAAACAATCAAAACCGAGCATATATAATAATAGCCTTTATATCTACACGAAAAACGAGGAGAATATTATAATATTTTGCTCTGTGTAATAATGGCACGGATACCAAGATATCTTAACATTTGAGCAGCATTTAAATATATATATCTGGTTCTACTCGCAGGCCATGGGCTTTGCGAGTTGACTCATCTCGCAGCCCATGGGCCTGCGAGTCCAGATGGTCTGCGAGCCCAGATGGTCTGCGAGCCCAGATGGCTGCGAGCCCAGATCTCAATTCGCAAGGCTGCGAATCCAGATCATTTGCGAGGTGAGATCTCAACTCGCAGGTCAAACCTGCGAGTGGACTTCTCATTTCGCGAATTTGACTTTAACTTGAATTTGATATTTGTCTAAGAACATTAAACAAATAATAATAGCAAGTTAATATCATATATTTACGAGTCTAAACCAATTATACAAATTTGACTATAAATACACTAGTCCTATTACAAGCTAAATCTGTTGTCACAATAACATGTCCCAACATTTGCCATTGTAGATCCATTTCCTCTAAGTCTTCTGGATCTAATTGGTCATAATCCTCGTTTATCATACTTGGATCAGTGACCTTGCCCTTAATGAAATTTTCATGTGACGCAACAAAAGATGCAAGTAGGGCTACTTCATCTTCAGCCGATTTAACACTCATAGACATCGACTTGAATCCACTAGTTGTCCCAGATTGTTGTGGATTCCTGTCCTTGTTAGAGTTTTTAGATGATGCTACATAGCAAACATTGCTGCCAGAATTTCTGACAGCCGAGTCTGTTTCAACATCTCCAGTGTAAAATGCTGTAACACCATTGCTAGTTGATGCAATTGAATCAGATCGTTTACCATGGTAAACGCTTGGATCCTGAACCTGATCGGATCCAGTTTCTTTCCTTTGCATACTTAGGTTGTACACACGAAGTTTCCCAATAACTTCATCGAGTGTGAGAGTCTTGTAGTCATTACTCTCCTTAACCATCAAAGTGTAAATGTCCCACTTCGAGGGTAAAGCTTCGAGAAGCTTGTTGTTCTTCATGGTGTCAGAAAATTTAAGGCCAGTGCCTTACATTTCTGTCATTAGATGATAATATCGTGTGATAATCTCTTCTAATGTTTCATTCTTCAGGTGCTTAAATACATAGAACCGTTTAGTAAGTAGCTCAGCACGACTTTCTTTAATCTGCTCATTCCCCTCGAACCTCTTCTCCAGAGCTAACCAAAGCTCTCTAGATAGGTCATACTTCTTAAACGTGTGTTTGATCTCTTGTGGCAAACACATTGTAAGAGCAGACAATGCTTTATTCTCTGCCTCGTACATCTTACGTTCTTCTTCTTTCAATGATGAATGTTGTACTACTCTTTGTTTGCCCTCAAACTCGTAAGTCGGTGCTTCGTATCCATCTTTTATGCATATCCACATTCTTACATCATTGTACTTGGCGAATGACTCAAATCGATCCTTCCACCAGAAGTAGTCTTCTCCCTTGAGAAGTTTCGGTGGTGAGGCGGATTTACCAACCTCGTGATCCATTTCTATCATCTTGCTTAAGTTAGACATATTTCAGGAAAGTCAACAAAAGTCAAGCACAAAAGTCAACAAAAAGGTCAAACAGAAAAGTCAACTGAAGTCAACCACACTAGGTTCGTACGAACTTAGATTAATTCGAACCTACAGGTTCGAAGACTATCTAGGTTCGTATAAGTCAAACTTCAGGTCAACCCTTTCAAAAATTCAAACGTAAGAACTTATAGGTTCGAAGCTGTAGGTTCGTACGAACTTACAGCTGGCTAAGTTCGAAGGCTATTTTAGGTATGTTCGTACGACACTTTCTTGTTCGTACGAACTTGCTGTTCAAACTCAAATCTGAATAAAAACTCAGATCTAGGAAGATTTAACCGTGAGAATTTGATGAAACTAGAAGATTATGAATCACAAACACACAAGGAAGCCAAAAGTACAACTTGTAACTTCCAAAACACTCTTAAACTTGTTTTCTTTGTGTTTTATCAATCCCGAACCCAAACAAAAACAAGTGAAATGCAAGTGTTTAAGATGTATGTTCGTATGTATTCGAAGATAGCTCTGTATATTCGAATATATCTGATTAAAAAGCGTTCAAATGAAGTATTACAACTTAGTATTTATACTCAGCTAAGTTCACACACGAACTTAGCTGCTTCTAGGTTTGTACGAACTTACCATGTTCGTACGAACATCCTAGGTTCGTACGAACATGTAGGTTCGTACGAACTTACACAAAAACACTATAAAGACTTAAGTTAATAAACAATGCATATATTAACTACAAAAACTAATTACAAAGCTAACTATTACAAAATAAGAGTTGTTGTCACAAAACGTGCACCAACAGAAGCTGTTGTATACAAAATCATTATTTCTCATGAATGTTAGACTGCGGAGTAGGGCACAAATTTTTTTCGCAGATTGTGAAAATTGCGTTTTGAAAGTGTCTTTTCGTTTAGTATATCTTCAAACATTCTACTGATTGTAACATGCAGTTATACATTTGGGATGATTCAACATATATTCTTGTTGTTAAAAACAAGGCTGCTAAAATTTTGCTTGGATACATCAAGGCAGCGAGTGTTCACTCTAGCTACAGAAAGCAATCATATGGTCAGTTGACTACCAAAAGTGTAAATGTAGCCATGGAAGACCAATATGGGTCAGGTCTAAACTTTTACTCACTTTGTTTAAGATGTATGTTCGTATGTATTCGAAGAACGCCCTTTAAAATTCAAAGTTAGAGTTGATATGACCAAAAACAAGGAATGGTGGAGGTTTGAGATGCACTATGTCTTATTTCCTCTGGTTTTGTTGAATTCTTATATACCCAACATATACTTTCTTATAACTACATTGCAAACCTTCCACTTTTTACATCATGATGTAAGTTGAAAGTCCCTTTGAACGAATCCAAACGGGATTACTAAGTGTATTAGTTTGCGGAAAGGTTTAATACACTCAAACAACAATAAAACAAGTGAAATGCAAGTGTTTATAGTATAAGTTCGTATGTATTCGAAGATAGCTCTGTATATTCGAATATATCAGTTTCAAAAGCCTTTAAATAAAACATTACAAGTTAGTATTTATACCCAGCAAGTTCGTACGAACTTAGCTGGTCCTAGGTTCGTACGAACTTACATGTTCTTACGAACTTCCTAGGTTCATACGAACATATAGGTTCATACGAACTTACAATACAACTTACAAAAAGGCTAAGTTAATTAAACAAACTACAAAATTAACTATAAAACTAATTACAAAACTAACTATTACAAAATAAGAGTTGTTGTCACAAAACGTGCACCAACAGACTCCCCCTTGACAATAGCTCTATCTGTCTTCAGTCTTCTGGCTCTGTCGAATCTTGATTCTCGTTCAACTCTGTCGACTCTTAGCCCATAAGCCTTTTTCTAAGCACACCTTCACGACCTTCTTATACCTTCGTCCTTCATGTCTCCAACTGTCTCTATACAAGATCTTGTTTTCATGAAGTTTCATCAGATCGTCCTTAGACAAGTTTACCAGATGTAAACTGTCATAAACTCTCAGCAGCTCCTTTCCTTCACGATCTTCCATTATGCTTCAGCAGTCTTGTTATCCACGTACCACCACTTCAGATTTTCAAGAATGTTCTGTGGCATTTTTTTCAGCGGAACCCTCTTCAAGCATTTGACCGGTCTGTAGACCATCTTCATCCACGGCTTGTTAGTAAGTGGGTCTATCCTGGTCAGATCAGGAACTCTCTTCCCCGGCTTTGGCTTTAGACTTTCAAACTGATTAGATCTTCCTTCACGCTTTAAGATTCTTTCTAAGGCACGAGCATAAGGATCATCACCAATATTCACTAAGTCTAGCCAGGCTAGCTCCTTCAGTTCATTTTTCAGCAACGAGCTAAAGGTCTTCAGCCTGTTCTTCAAGTACTGAATTCCATCATATCTTTTTAGTGTGAACAGCTTCAGATCGCTGTCATAGAACCAACTTATGATACCTCGCTTCAGCTTGCCCGATCCTCTGACCCTGATATCCCCTTTATATTTGATTTCCGGTTCCTTTTCTACCTTCTTGAACCATAACTTCTTTAACTCCTCTCGAGTTGGTTCAACTTCTTCAGAATCTGATTCAACTTCGGGAGCTAAGTCCTGCTCCAAGTTGATCACCTTCTCACCAGCTTCATCTTCAATCACAACTTTAGTTACCGGTTGCTTTGACACTATGAATTCATCAATATCAGCATCGTCATCTGGAATGATTTCATCATAAGATTTTCAGTCTGCAACCTCCTTATCCAAGATCTTTCCTTCCTCTAACTCAGATCCCTCGCTATCAGAATCGTCCAAACCAAGCAACGCTTCTATAGTATTAGACTCTGTTAGATTAATTGGAAGCTGCTCAGATTCAATCCCTGATTTCTGGCTGCCACCACCATCTGCCGCTGCACCACCACTAGACCCTGATTCTGCCCCCCAACCACCTTTCTGATCCATTTTTTCTTCGATTTTCTTGCTCCAGTCTGACCCTTCTGCTGGTGCTTCACTGGACTCTTTGTTCCATCCTCTAGATGGTTCAATCTCTTCTTGAGGCTTTGTTGCACCTTGCCCAAATCCACTCATACCAGTACCTTGACCAGACGCCCCCTGAGCTATTACTGCACCTTGCTCTCTAGATGAAGAGCCAGGCAGCTCACCTTCTTTGGGTGCGCTTGGATCATTGTCACGGTCATTATCAGCTTTAAATCTCAGCTCATCCTCCCTGCACCCTGGCTCCTGACTCCCCCTGAGCAACTGGCGCTTCATGCGAAAGATAGTGACCTCATTCAACCGTACTTGATCCTCTAACTTCTCATGGCGCTTCACGAGTTCCTGATTTAGCTTTGTTAAGTTCTGAAATCGAATTTCCTAACTCGCAATGACTCTAGTCAGATTGGAAACCATATCAGACAAACTCGTTATCCGGCCCTCAAGATATGTAAACTTATCCGGATCAGAGAACCGAGCAGCCGGGTTGGGAACAGTTTGAGTGGGTTGAGTGGTAGGTGGGGCGGTAGTAAGTGTAATCGATGGAAGTGTGGGTGGTGTTGTTGTGGATGTAACTGGTGGTGGTTGTACAGTCGGTGAAACAACGGGTGGTGGTCAATGAGATATGATTTGTGGAGCTTGACCACCCTCTCCAATAACAATACCAGTGGAACGCGGGCGCTTACATGCTTGCACCCGGAACCGGTCTGGTTCAGATTTGACATCGGAGTCTTCGAGAACATAGTCATCGTCCTCCTGGACCTTTCTCTTTCCCTTCTCCATTTCCCTGGCAGCCTTGGGGTCACGCAACACCCCCTTCGACCCCTGGAAAACTATCATAGGTTGACTCGAATCATTCTCATCATCATCTGCATCAGACTCAGTAGCCTCAGAATCTGGAGCATCAGCTTTTTCAGCTTCAGCAGATGTCTTGCTTGGCTCATCAGCATCAACTGGTGAAGTCCCTGCTCCACCTTCAGAGAAATACTTGTCAATATCTCTCAGTTCCTCCTCAACAGTCTGTCGTCGTGAGCCCGAGGCTACAGCACTTGGGCCTGCTTCGACCTGAAGAACCTCTTTGACCAAACCTTCAGCAATAGCAGCCTCACTACGCTCTCCCTCAGCAGGGTGCTCTACTTGGTGCAGGATATCCTCGACAACCTCCTGCGGTGGCTCAGCAATAACTGCCACATGTTCTGCATATGCATGGGCCGGCCCTGGTTCTTGAACTTGAACCTCAGCAGCTGCCTGGGGCATAGGCACATCCAACCAACCATGATTTGGTGGAGCCTGATAAGCAGCATCAATAATCGCCACAAACAAGGGCACGACCCGAGGCCTATCAGCAACAGCTCGCCTTTTGTTGTGACTGAGGCAATGGCCGAAAATTTTCTTATCTACCGGCGTCAGATGAACAACCGGGTTGAGCACTGGAAGATTTGGAAGCAAGGCATTGATCACCATCATGACAAAACCGAGGGTATAAAATAAAATGCTCCTTCACACTCCCCATGATCCGCTGAACCATCTCATCGAAAAAGTACTGAGAAAAGCAGTAGGGTTTGTTGTATACAAGGAAAATCATCCCAGACTGCAGCTTGTGGTTCATAGTGTCGAACCCTGCCTTCTTCGGCCCGAATGACACCAACAGAATGTGCATTAGATATCGCCACTGGCCGTACACCAAACTCTTGGTGTATTGGGTGTGGGTAAAGTCTCCCACATAACCCATGCGTTGATATGTGCCAGCACGCATCTCAAGAGGAAAAGTAGTTGGGCCGTTTTCCTGTTCTTCAGTGCCCGGCTGCAAAACTTGCCTCAGAAACTCAGCCGAGAACTCAATATCGACTCCATTTATTGTAGCCTAAAATCATTAATGTATAAAAAATTCAAAAGTTTGAACCATAGTAGGTTCGTACGAACTTACTGCCCTAGTAGGTTCGTACGAACTTACTGTTTGACTTAGTCAAACTTAAGTTCGTACGAACTTACTGCCCTTGTAGGTTCGTACGAACTTACTGTTTGACCAAGTCAAACTTTAAGTTCGTACGAACTTACATTGTCTAGGTTCGTACGAAGATGTAGGTTCGAACGGATGAACTGAAAAACAAAATTAAAAATTTTTGCTAAACAAAACACAATCAAATACTTGGAAAAGGTGCACCTAGGTTCGTTTTAGCCTAATCAACCTTAACACATCATTTTTAACTAAGTATGCATCACATATTTGATTTTTAAGTTTGTTTTTATAAAAACCGAACTTAAATCCGAATGTGTATATATGTAGAGGTTCAAATCATAAATAAAATACTTACGAAGGTGCGGTTTAGGTTAGTGATGATTTTTAACAGTTTGGAATGCAAAAACTTAGTCCCAAACTAGATTTAAATTCGAAAATTGTAAGTTCGCAGGCTGTAGGTTCGTATGGGTGTATGTTCGTACGAAGATAGTTAGGGTTTTGAAAATGAAAAGTTTGACTAACTTTGACCCTTTTATACCCTAAAACCTAAGTTCGTACGAATTTAGTCTTCAAACCTACAGTCTAAGTTCGTACGAACTTAGAATTTTAGAACCAAAAAATTTAACTTTTTCAATTTTAAAATATGTAGCAATTATCTAAATACTTAGACACTTAATCGAGCAGGGTTTGAGCAATTTAAACGAATAAAATGTAAATAATTCCCAAAAATGAAGAACTTTTATTCATTTATTTATTTTAAACACTTAAAATAACATAAAAAGTAAAATGCGAATATGAAATGGTTCATATTTGAAAACGTACAATCTTTTTTAGAGTGTCACTGATACAAAGATCGAATTAGCATTTATTCCTTTGATTATTATTGTTGTCCACTTAAACATTCGACCTTCAGAATTCTCAAGTACATATTAGATTATTGTTCACGATTTCCTGTGTATCTTACATTTGATATATCCTTAAGATCTAGACAGTCAAGAATAGCATGTATTGGATATTTTTCATTTTTATGTCATCTTTAAAGTCAAGTCATTTTGCTTTAACAGCAATGTACATAAGTACATATTTCAACTATCAGACAAGACTAAGGTTAGAATCAAACAAATCTAAAATCAAACTAGAGGTGACATGTCTGTACTTTTGTACAACAGAGCGACATAGCTTGACTAGAGACCTTGAACACGTTATTCTTGTTTCGCGGTCAAGTTTGTTCCGGTGTAAGGAAACACTGATTGAATCTAGGTCAGCATATTTCTAGATGTAGTAGAAGAAACAGTCAGTGAACCCCCCAGATGAGTTAATTTAATTTTGTATCCTATATCAAGCATTCATGTACGATCTATCTCCTAAAAATTAAGACTTAGAGCCGTACATCAAAATAAAGATTTTACAGAAAGGATCGTATTGTTATTATAGATTTAGTACTTGAAATCCATTATGCCTAATGCCTACCAATACATCGTAAAGTGAAGCTATCAAATACTTTGTATTTTAGGTACATTTACTGTGTATGTCCTGCATCTAAAAGCCACACATATAAAATGTTCTAAGCATGGGTAATGATTTCATCTATTTCTTTGCAATTAATATAGTGACCCTCAATTTTTTATTATTTTTGCAAAGACAAAAAGTAAAATAAACTAAGAAATAAAAATACATTAAGTTCTTTTGTGGGAAAAATTTAATCAGAATTTCTCATCCCATTTAGTTGGATTAAAAGCTCAAACCGAGACCTATCAAATGCCTTGGTATAAAGGTCGGCAAGATTGTCATCAGTTATCACCTTAACTAATTTAATCAGATGTTTTTCAGCACAGTCACGAATAAAATGATGTCTAATGTCAATGTGTTTCGTTTTACTATGCTTAACCGGATTATTAGTTATGGACATTGTACATTGGTTATCAATCATAATAGGGGTACTTCTAAAGTTCAAAGCATAGTCACGCAGCTGTTGTTGTATCCACAATACTTGTGAACAACAACTACCGGCTGCTACATACTCAGCCTCACAGGTTGAAATTGCGACCGAGGTTTGCTTCTTACTTGCTCAAAGTCTCTGCACATTTTCTCGTCAAAGGATCCAAAAATGATATCATCGACATAGACTTGTACAAGTAGGAAATCCTCCTTTTGCCACTTGATGAACAGAGTGCTATCTATCTGTCCTCTCTTGAACCCATTTTCCAAGAGATAGGTAGATAGTGTCTCATACCAAGCTCTGGGTGCTTGATCAGTCCATACAGAGCCTTGTCTAATTTATAGACTCGGTCTGGATGTTCTGGATCACTGAACCCCGGAGCTTGTTGGACAAACACCAGTTCTTGAACTTTACCATAAAGAAAGGCACTCTTAACATCGAGTTGATATACTTTAATCTTCTTATTTGCAGCATATGCCAGAAACAATCGAATTGCCTCTAGCCTTGCTACTGGTGCGAACACCTCTGTATAATCAATCCCTTATTGTTGGTTGAATCCCTGAACTACTAGCCTTGCCTTGTTTCGAATAACAATTCCTTTATCATCACGTTTGCACTTAAACAGCCATTTGGTGCCTATTGCATATTCTCCCTTGGGTAGGTCAACTAGCTCCCATACTTTGAGCTTTTTGAATTGAGCAAGCTCTTATTGCATAGCCTCTACCCAGGAGTTATCCTTGAGAGCCATTTGAATATTTTTCGGCTCTATTTGAGATATAAAACTACTATATAGGCACTTAAGCATGATCCTAGTATCTTGGATCGATACATATAGACTGGTGCTGTAAGATATCTCTCTACGAGTGTTTACTCCAGAACTCGGATCACTAATGATATTATCAATTGGATGATACTTGTTCACACGAGTCGAGATCGTAGTATCAACTGGTATGTCAGACCCTAGATTTGATCCAATCTCCCCCTCTGGTGTTGCTTCTTCTGCAGCCATTTCTTGCACAGAATCTGTAACTTCAGATGAAGATGGGATATCGATTGAGGTGGGATCTAGGTCTACAATCGGTTCATTAATCACTTCTTTACCTTTATCATTTGCAACTTCTGAACTTGGAACACTAAATCTTGGCGCAAATATATTCTCTTCACCATCATCTAGTATAACATGTTCTAATCCTAGAGTGTCAACTTCACTTAGGATTGGAAGATTAAATGACTTGAAAACAACGTCATAATTAAATAACCATTCTGGTCCAGTTTGTACAGCTGGAGTATAAGATGTGACTTGTATGTTATATACAATCTCAACTCTTCCAGATGTCTTATTATAGACCCTTTTGTTTGGAGATCCGGCTTCATAACCTAGGAAAAATCCTTCGTCAGCCTTCTCACCAAATTTAGATTGATGTTTGGTCTTCAATAAGGTACAATGAACACCGAAGGGTTCAAGACCAGTCAGGTTTGGTTTTCGACCATTTAGAAGCTCATAACACGTTTTGTTATGTTTCTTAACGGTTAAAACTCTATTGAGTTAAAACTCTATTGAGTACATGACAAGCTGTATTCACTGCTTCTCCCCAGAAAATGACTGGAAGCTTTGAATCAGCCAACATTGTTCTTGCTGCTTCAATCAAGGTTCTATTTTTCCTTTCAGCGACACCATTTTTTTGTGGCTCATAGGGTGCACTGAACTGGTGTTGAATTCCTTTGCTTAAGCAAAAGGCATTCATTACCGAGTTCTTGAACTCTAGGCCATTGTCGCTTCTTATTTTCCTGACTCCCCGCCCATATTGATGTTCAATATGGGTAAAGAATGTCATCAGCATTTCTACTGTCTCATCTTTTGTTCCCGAGAAGAATACCCAAGAGAAACGCGTGAAGTCATCAGTGATAACTAGGCAGTAGCGTTTACCGCCTATACTCCTTGCATTCACAGGACCAAATAGATCCATGTGAAGAAGGTCAAAAGTTGAGGCATTGGAATTTTGAGATTTTGACTTATGAGGTTGCTTGTGCTGTTTTCCTTTCTGACAAGGTACACATTTGTCCTCAAAGCCAAACTTCTGTACTGGTACGCCTAACACTAGTCCGTTTCTTACTATATATTTCATCTTTCTAAAGTGCAGGTGTGCCATTTTTCGATGCCACAATTGTGAATCATTCTCAGATGCTTTGGATAGAAGACATGTCGACTCCTGAAAAGATTCAGTAACACTCATGTCCATAACATAAGTGTCATTCTTTCTAGGAGCCCTCATGATTATCCATTCTTCTAGAATGACAAATCCAGGTTTTAATATAAGTGCTTCTCTAACCGTGAAATGGACAGGATGTCCTTTATCACAGATCTGAGATACACTCATAACATTGTGCTTCAGCTCCTCAACATAGTTGACTTGCTCTAGCATAAGCTTGCCATTTGTTACATTCCCTAATCAAGTAATTTGGCTATTTTGGGTAGGTTCGTATGACACTTTCTGAGCTGTACGAACTTGCTGTTTAAACCCAAATCTGAGCAAAAACTCAGATCTACAAAGATTCAACCGATGAAATCGAATGAAACTTGAATAATAAGAACCACAAACACTCAAGGAAGCCGAAAGTACAACTTTTATCTTCCTAATCACTCTAAATCTTGTTTTCTTTGTGTTTTAAGCAATCCCGAACCCAACAAAGACTTGTTGAAGCTCTGATACCAATTGAAAGTCCCTTTGAACGAATCCAAACGGGATTACTAAGTGTATTAGTTTGCGGAAAGGTTTAATACACCCAAACAACAATAAAACAAGTGAAATGCAAGTGTTTATAGTATAAGTTTGTATGTATTCGAAGATAGCTCTGTATATTCGAATATATCAGTTTCAAAAGCCTTTAAATAAAACATTACAAGTTAGTATTTATACCCAGCAAGTTCGTAAGAACTTAGCTGGTCCTAGGTTCGTACGAACTTCCTAGGTTCGTACGAACTTAAAACCCCTCCTCCATTTAATCATAATTACACCTCTACATCTGATGAACTTGAGCTGTTATCTGTAAATGATTCTGTCACTCACTCAACTATTCCTGGGTTTATATAATTTGTCAGACCTGAGAGAGCTGAGACCAATGATGAGATAGAATAAAAAGTTCCTGAAACTTCCAACGCATCTTCATCTATTCTTAAAAAGAAAATAATTTTTGTAAAAGATGTTGGGACATGTTATTGTGACAACAGATCTAGCTTGTAATAGGACTAGTGTATTTATTATCAAACTTGTATAATTTGTTTAGACTCGTAAATATATGCTATTAATTTGTTATTATAATTTGTTAAATGTTATTAGACAAGTATTGAATTCAAGTTAAAGTCAAAGGTGCAAAATGAGAAGTCAACTCGCAAGTTTGACCTGTGAGTTGAGATCTCACCTCGCAGATGATCTGGATTCGCAGCCTTGCTTTGCGAATTGAGATCTGGGCTCGCAACAATCTAGGCTCGCAGCCATCTGGACTCGCAGGCCCATGGGCTGCGAGTTGAGTCAACTCGCAAAGCCCATGGCCTGCGAGTTGAACCAGATATATATATTTTATTGCTGCTCATTTATGGGGATCCGTGCCATTATTACACACAACAAATATTCAATTATTCTCCTCGTTTTTCGTGCAGATATAAAGGCTATTAATATATAGGCTCGGTTTTGAGTGTTTAACCTAGTTAATATCAAAACGAAGCTTGTTAATTAATAGCAAAGTTATATAAGCCTAAACCTAAAGTATTGAGGGATTCCGCACCTCAAAACCTTAAAGATAATCCGTTATCGAACCAAGATCTAGCGACCTTACAATTGGTATCAGAGCTTTCGGGCTTAGAAACGTTGTGGTTACAGGGTTTTTGGTTATATAACAACTTTGAGGTTGTTTTACGAACGAAATCTACTGATTAATTCGTAAAAATACCAAAAAGTTTCAGTTCCCAGATTTCGAGGTGCCGTTTTGCGAGTTGAGATTAGGGTTACTGTTATTTGCGAGTTGAGAATTACTTGCGAGTTCAAATTCAGCTGCGAGTTGAGTTCTTGTGCGAGTTGAGTTTCCTGCGAACCGAGTTCCCTTGCGAACTGAGTTCCCTGCGAACTGAGATTCTCTGCGAGTTGAGATTGACTTGCGAACTGAGATTCTCTGCGAGTTGAGATTGACTTGCGAACTGAGATTCTCTGCGAGTTGAGATTGAATTGCGAATTGAGACTTCTGCAAGCTGACTTGCGAGTTGAACTTGCGAGTTGACTTGTGGACTGGCGAGTTGACTTGTTGACCTTGCGAGTTGACTGGTTCTGCGAGATGACTTTTGACTTGTTTTGCGAGTTGAATTTTTACTTTTAATTTACGAATTCTCGATTAATTACCTGATTAAGAATTATAAATTAAAACCTTATATGGTTTTTCGTGTCGACTTACAATGTGAACACTCTAAACCATATCTTTATTGTATAAGACTTATGACCTTGTGTAATAAGTTATATATTTTGTAACAGGATGTGTAACAAGTTAGACTTATTGATTATATATATATATGATTAACACTTATAATTGTTAATTAAGTTTCATGACTTAATAGTTCAATTATAAGTTGTAGATCATATAAGTTTATCAATACATGTTAAACTGTTTGTTTGACATTTGTGTGACTATTATATTGCAGATATGGCTAGACAGTTTACTACATATCATAATGTTCTAGTTAATTTGGACGTCAATCCACGTTGTGCATCCAGGGTTGCTCGGTTTCTTACGTTTCTGGGCCGATCAAGGATCCAATATGCTATCACGGCGTCCCCCGCGTTATCACGAGATTTATTAACTCAATTCTGGGCTAATATTGAGTATGACACAGTGGTGAATCCTCCGGTGATTCGAACGAGGGTTAATGATCACCCTGTTGCCTTCTCCTCTACTGACATTCGGACTATCCTACAGCTGGGCTCTACCGAGCAGGAAGATGGACCGACCGAGTTTTCTTCAGATTTTATCGAGGGAGCTCTGGAACGTATGGGCTACGTAGGGCCGATGCGTAGACGTCAATTCCTAAAGACGTTAGTCTTCGGGGAATGGAGATTCTTGTGGCATGTTCTTGTCACTATTTTTGGGCCGAAAAAGGGCGGTTATGATGAGTTGAGCCCTTCTCTACTTTCGGGTGTACTGTCACTGGTTTATAACAAACCATACAGTTTTTCTGATTACATCTTTGGGGAAATCGTTCGCCAAATCTTGGGGGGTGTTAGATCTCAATTTATGATCTACCCAAGATTCTGCATGCTCCTTATTCGAGCCAATATCCCTGATCTGCCGGTTGTTCAACCAGATATTCAGGTGGATACCATTGGGCTACGGGCATATAATGCGATGTTTATGCAAACCTTTTGCAGATTCGAGATGCAGCCACAGCTGACCGAGCTGTTTGGATTTTTGATTAATGCAGAGTATGTGACGCCACCGAATAATGGATGGCTTGATATTGATGTGGCCGAGGGTGCACCTGAGCCACAGGAATTGATTGAGGAGGTTCTGGATCAGGCAAATCAGCCAGGTCAACAGGTGGATGCTGAGGTTGCTGCACAGCCGGTGCAAGAGGTTTTGGTCCAACATGATGACGCCACTGATCCGGACTTTAGAGAGATAGATCAGTTTTCGGCTGAAGGTCCAAGTACTTCTGGACCACCTCCACCTACTGAGGCACCTGATGCTGCTGGACCATCGGGACGAGACGGAGAAGCTGAATCTGTTCCTGAGTCTGATTCCGATGATGATGATGGTGATGATGAGACTGGACCATCTGGGTCTGTTTCAGGAATTCCAGAAGGGATGATTCGTCAAGGATCAAAATTGATTATGGATTCGGCTCTGAAGTTAAAGAGGAAGCCGTTGATCAGGATCCCGACTTCGTTATTGTCGAAGAAGATGAAGATGAAGAAGAAGAGGAGGAGGTGCTTGTTACCCGTCCCCGCAAGCAGGCTAGACAAACTTCAACCTCTACAGCTCCTGCACAATCAAGTTCTACGCCCTCAGAGGCTGAAATGATTGTTGTTATAGTTCGTCCTTCCACACACCCAACCACCAAATCCAGCAGGGTTGCGGCGCGTCTTTTGACCGATGTTGCTACAGAGATAGCAAAGAAAATGCAACCGTCCGCTCCCACACCGCCAACCACCACTGATGCTGCTCCTTCAACCTCACCAAAGACTGATGCTGAACGCATTACACACTTGGAGTCTAGGGTTCGAGAGTTGCAGATAGTTGCTAACACTTTTGCCACACAGCTTCTACAATTGTCAAACAATGTCACTACACAGAACAATGCTTACTCACTGCTACTCAAGACCAACACCACTCTGGTAGATGACGTGGCTGAGAAGCAACGACAACTTGACCGTCTCTCTCGTCGTATTACTTACTTAGAACAAAACCAGCCATCTCAAGGGGAGAAAGCTGCAATTGAGAAGGCTGCATTTGAAGAAGGTTGTAAAGAGGATGAGCTGGCTAAAAAGAGCCGAGATGATAAAGACGATGATCCCGCAGCTGGAAAAGAAAGTGAGCTGGCTGGTCCTTCAACGACTGGTCAACAGACTACAATTCAGGGGGAGTCTGCTGAAGCAAGTGGTAGTGGAGCTGGTGCTGGTGCTGATAAGGGTGGAGCTGAAGAAGGTGACACTTGTATTAATTTAGATTGATTGTAATAACTAATACTTGTATTTTATAACTTTGAATTATTGTGTAATATATAACTTTGAAGTATTGTGTAATATATTAGACTTGAGATCGTGTATTACAAGTTAAATATGTTATTTAATAAGTTTTGAGTTATATCTGATCAAGGTTATATGAAGTTATAATCCTTGCATTCTAGACTTGAGAATCATAAGATTAACAAGTTATTTATGCAATGGAAATTGGGATATTAATTAATGGTAAACTTGAATTTTGGTGATCATTATCATTCACAATACATTAATGTTTAACTTTATTTAGTGTTATGATACTATAAGACTTTAGGAATCTTAGATTGATTATAATCTTATTTTATAATCAATGAAAGATTTATAAAGTTAAAAATATGACAAACACACAAAGGGATTAATAAGAAAAATCTTAGATTGATTCAGGGAAATCAATGAAAGAACTTATGATATTAATATATTTGTGTACGTATTTCTATAGGTCTTGAAATATTGAACTTATCAGATTCTGAAGGCGACATGCCAGATGAATTAGATGAGGACATTGACTTTGACCTTGAAGAAGGAGAGTTTGTTCCTCCTGAGGATTGGACTTCCAGTTTTGAAGTTGGGGCAGACAAGTGTGTAGATCTCGATGTTGATATTGATGAACACATCGTAAGCCCATCTACAACTAAAGTGGTCATCCAGGAAGAAGATGGAGAAAGGGTTGTTGATTTAGATGAAAACCTAGATGAATCAACCAGTTCTGAATCAGAAGATGAGCTTCCTGAAAAACTCAGAAACAATCCTATGTTCAGACCCCTGAAAAGGAGAAAGAAGAAGATTAGAATGTCTGAGGTAGATATCACTAAAAAGAAAGTACCGAGAAAGGGAATCATCGGATGGTACTATGACTCTAAGCTAAAACTTTTTGCTATCAAAAGGTTTGACGGAGTTCAATATTTTGATAAGAAGCTTAAAGTTTTTAGTTCGCTTCCTCGATTTGAAGTCCGAGACTTGGCACGCTTAGAATTGAAGAACCCTAGTAATGATCCATATGCAAGATATGTTGAAAGAATAATCAAGACTGAGGGTCAAGAGTCGGAAAGACAATCAAATTAAAGGAACGCAGTCAAAGAACTGGAAGAAGATTAAGGAAAAAGACTTATCCAGCTGTCAAGTGTGTACAGCAGATACCGCTGAAGACAATGCTACAGAATATTCTGGGAAATCTTCTGAATTGGCACGTGGACTCAGAGACTAGTGAAGCTGTCATGGTTGAAGCTGATGATGAAATTGAAGGAGGAGAGAGAGTAATTTTGACAGTCTATGACCATCGACACCTGATGAATCTGTCGAAGAAGGACCTGTTGAAGTTAAACGAAAACAGGATCTTGACGACTGAAGTATGGGGTGATCTTGCAAGAGATTATCAAATGATGGTGAAGACTTGTGTCAAAATGAAGATTCATATGGACAGTAGAATTTACAAGTAAAGACCAAGGACAAAGTTGAAGATAACAACGCTAGAGCTATTGTCAAGGGTGAGTCTGTTGGGACATGTTATTGTGACAACAGATCTAGCTTGTAATAGGACTAGTGTATTTATTGTCAAACTTTTATAATTGGTTTAGACTCGTAAATATATGTTATTAATTTGTTATTAGTATTTGTTAAATGTTATTAGAAAAGTATTGAATTCAAGTTAAAGTCAAAGGTGCAAAATGAGAAGTCAACTTGCAAGTTTGACATGCGAGTTGAGATCTCACCTCGCAGATGATCTGGATTCGGAGCCTTGCTTTGCGAATTGAGATCTGGGCTCGCAGCAATCTAGGCTCGCAGCCATCTGGACTCGCAGGCCCATGGGCTGTGAGTTGAGTCAACTCGCAAAGCCCATGGCCTGCGAGTTGAGTCAACTCGCAAAGCCCATGGCCTGCGAGTTGAACCAGATATATATATTTTATTGCTGCTCATTTATGGGGATCCGTGCCATTATTACACAAAGCAAATATTTAATTATTCTCCTCGTTTTTCGTGCAGATATAAAGGCTATTAATATATAGGCTCGGTTTTGAGTGTTTAACCTAGTTAATATCAAAACGAAGCTTGTTAATGAATAGCAAAGTTATATAAGCGTAAACCTAAAGTATTGAGGGATTCCGCACCTTAATACCTTAAAGATAATCCGTTATCGAACCAAGATCTAGCGACCTTACAAAAGAGAGTGCAATGGAAGTTAAATTTGGTAATGAGGAGCCATTTGAACCGATTAAACATGTTTTACCTAACTCTGAAAATGTAAATGAAAATCTTAAAATGGACAAGGGTAAACAAGTAGAAATGGTCTCCTCTCAACCTTTACTTGTGTTGGACAATCCAACGGATCACAAGGCCCCTAAAACGGCTTCGGTGAGACGCTCATACTTCGTGTGTCACCAAAAGGGACACGTATCAAGCATTTGCCCAACAAAAGGGAAATGTGGTAAATCAACTCAGGTGAATAAAGACAAATCGCCTGTTAAAACTGGATTGTCTTAGGATAATAAAATTGTGATTCCTGAGAAACCAAGTGTACATCAAACAATTACGAATGTTTCAAATGAATTAAAAGAACATGTTGCTAATTCTGGTAGAAACGGGTTAGGATTTAAGAGAACTTCGAGCTCTCAGAGATCACAACTGATTTCAAAAACTGTGAAGTTCACAACTGGTGAGAATTCACGGAGTAATACTCCTGCTAGAGGAAACTCCTTTGGACAATCATCTAGGTCAAAGACTCCACAACGTTTTCCGACACCAAATTGAAGTTTTTCTAACCAAAACAGTAGTAATCAGAATTATCAGAATTCTAATTATAACTATAACTCTAGGGCTAGATCTACTTCCAACCCTAGGCCTATTAATCTGAGACTTTTTCAAAAGTCTCCCGAGCGAAAGCCTAGTGGTAGCTCATCCCATGCTCAAACGAGTGCGATTCCTAAAGCATCTAGCTCTTCTGATAAGAGTAATGGATAGTTGAAGGAATTTACATTGGTAGATGAGAATGGCCGACCCAAGACCGTCGTGGCTTGGGTCCCCCTTGATGACTAATTGTTTTTATTTAATTGTGTAGGAGCTAATCAGACGTGCTACAAACTGGTGGTATGTGAATAGCGGTTGCTCCAAACACATGACGGGGAAAAAACAACTTCTTGTGGATTTCATACGCAAGAGGGGAGGTTATGTAAACTTCACTGGGCGAAAGGTGGCCAAATCACAGGATTGGGCAATGTAACCAATGGTAAGATAATGCTAGAGCAAGTCAACTATGTTGAGGAGCTGAAGCACAATCTTATGAGTGTCTCTCAGATTTGTGATAAAGGACATCCCGTCCATTTCACGGATAGAGAAGCACTCATATTAAAACCTGGATTTGTCATTCCAGAAGAATGGATAGTCATGAGGGTTCCGAGAAAGAATGACACTTATGTGATGGACATGAGTGTTACTAAATCTTTTTAGGAGTCGACATGTCTTATTTCCAAAGCATCTGAGAATGATTCACAATTGTGGCACCGGAAAATGGCACACTTGCACTTTTGAAAGATGAATTATATAGTCAGAAAAGGACTAGTGCTAGGTGTACCAATGCAGAAGTTTGACTTTGAGGACAAATGTGTACCTTGTTAGAAAGGAAAACAGCACCAGAAACCTCATAAGTCAAAATCTCAAAATTCCATTGCCTCAGCTTTTGACCTTCTTCAAATGGATCTATTTGGTCCTGTAAATGCAAGAAGTATAGGCGGTAAACAGTACTGCTTAGTTGTCATTGATGACTTCTCGTGTTTTTCATGGGTATTCTTTTTGGGAACAAAGGATGAGACAACTGAAATGCTGATGACATTTTTTACCCAGATTGAACATCAATATGGTCGAGGAGTCAGGAAAATTAGAAGCGACAATGGCTTAGAGTTTAAAAACTCGGTGATGAATGTCTTTTGCTTAAGCAAAGGAATTCAACATCAGTTTAGTACACCCTATGAGCCACTACAAAATGGAGTTGCTGAAAGGAAAATAGAACTTTAATTGAAGCAGCGAGAACAATGCTGGCTGATTCAAAGCTTCCCGTCATCTTCTGGGAAGAAGAAGTGAATACAGCCTGTCATGTACTTAATAGGGTTTTAACAGTGAAAAAGCATAACAAAACGTGTTATGAGCTTCTAAACGGTCGAAAACCAAACCTTACTGGTCTTGAACCCTTTGGTGTTCATTGTACACTATTAAAGACCAAAAATCAACCAAAATTTGGTGAAAGGCCGACGAAGGATTTTTCCTAGGATATGAAGCCGGATCTCCAAACAAAAGGGTCTTTAATAAGACAGCTGATAGAGTTGAGATTGTGTACAACATACAAGTCTCATCTTATACTCCAGCTGTACAAACAGGACCAGAATGGTTATTTGATTTATGACGCTGTTTTCAAATCATTTAATCTTCCGATCCTAAGTGAAGTTGATACTTTAGGATTAGAACATGTTGTATTGGATGATGGTGAAAACAATGGTTTTGCACTAAGATTTAGCATTCCATGTTCAGAAGATTCAACTGATAAAGGCAAAGAAATTAGTGTCGATCCTATTGTGGAAAGTGATCAAAGTCTAAATGACATTCCATCTTCTTCAGAGGTCACAAAATCTGTGCAAGAAATTGCTGATGATGATGTACCACCTCCGGCGGAGATTGGATCGAATCTAGGATCTGACCTACCGGTTGATACAACGATCTCGACTCGTGTGAACAAGTATCATCCAATTGATAATATCATTGGTGATCCGAGTTCTAGAGTAAAGACTCGTAAAGAGATATTTGACAGCACCAATCTATATGTATCGATCCAAGACACTGGGATCATGCATAAGTGTCTGTATAGTTGTTTCATATCTCAAATAGAGCCGAAAAATGTTCAAATGGCTCTTAAGGATAACTCCTGGGTAGAAGCTATGCAAGAGGAACTTGCACAATTCAAGAAGCTCAAATTTTGGGAGCTAGTTGATCTACCCAAGGGAGAATATGCAATAGGCACCAAATAGGTGTTTAAGTGCAAACGTGATGATAAGGGAATTTTTATTCGTAACAAGGTGAGGCTAGTAGTTCAGGGATTTAATCAAAAGGAAGGGATTGACTATACAAAAGTGTTCGCACCCATTGCAAGGTTAGAAGCAATTCGACTGTTTCTCGCATATGCTGCACATAAAAGAATAAAAGGCTATCAACTCGATGTAAAGAGTGTCTTTCTTTATGGTAAAGTTCAGGAACTAGTGTTTGTCCAACAAGCTCCAGGGTTCAGTGATCCAGACCATCCAGACCGAGTCTATAAATTGGACAAGGCTTTGTATGGACTGCATCAAGCACCAAGGGCTTGGTATGAGACTCTATCTACTTATCTTTTGGACAATGGATTCAAGAGAGGACAGATAGATAGTACGTTGTTCATCAAGTGGAAAAAGGATGATTTCCTTCTAGTGCAAGTCCACGTTGATGACATTATCTTTAGGTCATCTGACGAGAATATGTGCAGAGATTTTGAACAAGTGATGAAGCGGCGATTCGAGATGAGTGCCATGGGTGAGTTAAACTTCTTTTAGGATTACAAGTTGATCAAAAGAAGGAGGGATTCTTCATTCATCAGACGAAATATATGCATGAAATGCTTTCTCGTTTCAATATGAAAGATAGTTCGTCTTATGGCACTCCGATTCAACTGAATCATAGGCTCGGACCAGATACTGAGAGTACTGAAGATGTGGATCCGACTCAATATCGGGCCATTATCGGTTCTCTCATGTATTTGACTGCTTCCAAACCGGACACAATGTTTGTAGTCTGTTTGTGTGCTCGGTTTCAATCGAATCCTAAAGAGTCACACATGAAAGCAGCAAAGTGAATATTGCGTTATCTAAAGGGAAAACCTAAGTTAGGTCTTTGGTATCCCTCTGGAGGCAATTTTGACTTTGTAGCTTACCCCGACTCAGATTATGGCGGTTGCAACTTGAACAGGAAATCAACCACGGGTGGTTGTCAATTACTAGGTGGTCGCATTGTCTCATGGCAGTGTAAGAAGCAAACCTCGGTCACTATCTCAACCTGTGAGGCTGAGTATGTAGCAGCAGGTAGTTGTTGTTCACAAGTTTTGTGGATACAACAACAGCTGTGTGATTATGGTTTGAACTTCACAAATACCCCTATTATGATTGATAATCAATCGACCATGTCTATAACTAATAATCCAGTTAAGCATAGTAAGACGAAACATATTGACATTAGACATCATTTTATTCGTGACTGTGCTGAAAAACACATGATTAAATTAGTTAAGGTTCCCACCGATGACAATCTAGCTGACCTTTATACCAAGGCATTTGATAGGTCTCGGTTTGAGCTTTTAATTCAATTAAATGGGATGAGTAATCCTGAATAAAATTTTCCCACAATGAACTTATATTTTTTTATTTCTTAGTTTCTTTTATTTTTTATCTTTGCAAAAATAACAAAAATTGAGGGTCACTGTATTAATTGCAAAGAAATGATGAAATAATTACCCATGTCTAGAACATTTTATATATGTGGCTCTTAGATGTAGAACATGCACAACAAATGTACTTAATATGCAACGTATCTAATAGCTTCACTTCACGATGTATGGGAGGCATTAGGCAAAATGGTTCTCAAGTACTAAATCTATAATAAAAAATACGATCTTTCTGTGAAATCTTTATTTTGATGTACAACTTAAGTCTTAATTCTTAGGAGATAGATCGTACTTGAATGCTTGATATTGGATATAAAATAAAATTAAATCATCTGGGGGTTCACTGACTGTTTCTTCTGCTACATCTTGAAACATGCTGACCTAGATACAGTTAGTGTATCCTAAAACTGGAACAAACTCGACCGCGAAACAAGAATACCGTTTTCAAGGTCTCTAGTCAAACTATGTCGCTCTGTTGTACGAAAGTACAGACCTGTCACATCTGGTTTGATTTTAGATTTGTTTGATTCTAACCTTAGTCTTGTCTTATAGCTGAAACATGTACTTATGTACATTGTTGATAAATCAAACTGACTTGACTTTAAAGATGACATAAAAATGAAAAATATCCGATACATGATATTCTTGACTGTCTAGATCTTAAGGGTATATCAAATGTAAGATACACAGGAAATCGTGAACTATAATCTAATATGTATTTGAGAATTCTGAATGTCGAATGTTTAAGTGGACAACAATACCAATAATCGTTGTGATCTATAATTTACAATAATAATAATCAAAGGAATAAATGAAAATTCCTAACTGTGTATTGTTCTCATTATGGCTAATTCGATCTTGTATCAGTAACACTCTCAAAAAGATTGTACATTTCAAAATATGAACAATTTATATTCGCATTTTTACATTTTATGTTATTTTAACTGTTTAAATAAATAGATCAATAAAAGTTCTTCGTTTATGGGAATTATTTACATTTACTTAGATTAATTGCTCAAACCTTGCTAAATACAGTGTTTACGTATTTAAGTTTTGGGCTTAATTACTCTAAGTTCGTACGAACTTAGAGGGTATGTTCGAAGTCTAAGTTCGTACGAACCTAGACTTGGGGTATAAAAGGGTCAAAATTGGTCAAACCTTCACATTTCCACACATTCGAACCCTAACTTCGTACGAACATACCCAGATCCTTCGAACTTATGTTCGAACTTAGCCTCGGTTTGATATTTTCAAGTCCAAAATCAAAATTTGGTTTATTTTAAGAACTTTTACTCTGTTAAACATCTTCACAATCACAGGTTCGTACGAACCTAGCCAATGTAAGTTCGTACGAACTTAAGTTTGACTTGGTCAAACAGTAAGTTTGTACGAACCTACTTTGGTTTGAACTTTGAAATTTTAAAATAATCATTTTAGGCTTGTTTTTATCGTAGAATCTTGCTTGCAGGACTCTAAATTAATTATGTCTAATAACTAACATTATTATTATTATTATTATCTATTTTTGGTGTGTTTGTGTTTATCTTTGCAGAAATGGCTGATCAAGTGCGTGAGTTTTTCAACAAGCACAACTTGGCAGTTTCTTTTGATCTTGCCAATCCGGCCACAGAACCGTTTCGGGGCATGCTGGAGTTCCTTATGCGCTCGCGGGTGTTCTATGCACTTACTCACTTGCCTACCCTGAGGTTTCCTTACCTCAGCCAATTCTGGGCGACGGCTGTACATGACTGTGAGCCTCAGCCACCAGTGATTAGGGCTACCGTCAATGGAGTCGATATTCAGTTTTCTACCGTGTTTCTGAGGCAGGTTTTGCAGTTGGGCTCTGAAGTTCAGGAAGATGGCCCAACAACATTTCCTTTTGAGATTCGCACTGGTGCGTTTCAACGCATGGGTTATGTGGGAGATGTTACCCACACCCAATACACCAAGAGTCTGGTGTACAGCCAGTGGCGCTATCTGATGCATATACTGCTGGTATCTTTCGGGCCAAAGAAGGCAGGGTTCGATACTATGAACCATAAGATGCAGTCAGGGATGATATCCCTCGTATACAACAAACCCTACTGTTTCAGCCAGTATTTCTTTGACGAGATGGTTCAGCAAATCAAAGGGAGTGTGAAGGAGCATTTTATACTATACCCCCGTTTTGTTATGATGGTGATCAATGCGCTGATTCCAAATCTTCCGGCTATAGATCCAGTTGTTCATTTGATGTCGGTCGATAAGAAGATCTTCGGCCACTGCCTCAGTCGTAATTGTAAGTCCACTGATCTTGGTTCGATAACTCAGTTATCTATAGTATTAAGGTGCGGAATCCCTCAATACGATTAATTCAAGATTATAACGCGATTTTATTAACTAATATGCTTTGTTTTGATATTAACCAATGTTAACCAGTCAAAACCTAGCCTTTAGTCTATTTAATTTTCTCTGGAAACTCAAAACTCAGTTATTCATTGTAAAATCAATCGATTCACAATAATTAAACAAGATATTTGTTAAATACCTCGTTTCAACTCGCAGCCCGTGGGCTTTGCGAGTTGACTTAGCTTGCAAGACAAGTCAGCCCAGTGACTTATCTCGGCTCACCAATTATATGGGTTGCGATTCCAGTTCTCATCTCGCAAGTCTCATGACTTGCGACTTGAGTTCACCTTGCGAGTTCAGATCTCATCTCGCAAGTCCCATGACTTGCGATTTGAGTTCTCAACTTGCAATTCAGACTTTAGTTTGTATTTGTTATCTGTCTAATACTTTAGCCAATGTATTTAACAACAATAATAACAAACTAATATCAAATTATTTACAAATCAAAACCAATGTACAAACTTGATAAGAATTACACCAATCCTATTACAAGCTAGATCTGTTGTCACAAAACATGTCTCAACAATAATAAACGTCGAGCTATTGCTGATAGGCCTCAAGCTGTGCCATTATTCGGGGCGGTGATTGATGCTACTTATGAGGCACCACCAAATGATGGTTGGTTGGATGTGCCCCCGCCCCAGGCTGCTGCAGAGGTTCATATTCCTGGACCAGGGCCGGCCCTCGTACAAGAAGAAGTGGCTGCTGCTGCACCACCACAGGAAGTTGTTGAAGACATCCTGCACCAAATAGAGCACCCTGCTGAGGGAGAGCGTGTTGACACTGCTGTTGCTGAAGGGTTGGTTAGAGATGTTCTTCAGGGCGGAGCAGGCCCAATTGCTGAGGCCACCAGTTCTAGGCCTGATTATAATGAACTCATCAAGGAGATTGACTCCTATCTCATCGACAAAGACACAGAGTGCCCGCCGGCTGCTGATGTTGATAAGGATGCAGCTTATGATTCTGAGGCAACTGAGACTGATGCCGATGATGATGATGATGATGTTAATGATGATGGTGATGATGATGATGATTCGGACCGACCTGTGATCGGTTTCCAGGGTTCTAAGGGGGTGTTGTTAGACCCCAAGGCTACCAGGGAAAAGGAGAAAGGGAAGAGAAAGGTCTAGGAGGACGATGAATATGTTCCCGGGGACACTGATGAAGAATCTGAGCCAGAACAGTTCAGGGTGCAAGCTCGTAAGCGCCAACGTCCGACTGGAGTTGTTATTGGAGAGGGTAGTCCAGCTCCTCAAATCCTAACACATACACCACCACCCGTATCTCCACCCATAGTTCAACCACCACCTACTACAGAGCCACCAATTACTTCCACAACAACACCACCCACTCTACCACCTGTAACTCCCACCACCGTTCCACGTACAACTCAACCCACGCAGACTATACCCGACCCGACTGCGAGCTTATCTGATCCGGAAAAGTATCCATATCTTCAGGGACGGATCACACACCTCACTGATACTGTTACGTCTCTGATTGGTCTTGTTGACAGTCATGAGCGTCGTATTCAGGTCTTAGCCGATTTGAATGACAAACTGATCAAGCGTAATGATAAACTGGAGGAGCAAGTAAGGCTGAATGAGATAACTCTCTATTGCCTGAAGCGCCAGTCAGTCAGGGGGAGTCAGTTGCTAGGGTACAGGGAGAATGAGCTGAGATTTAAAGCTTATAATGACCGAGACGATGATCCAAGCGCACCCCAAGAAGGTGAGCTGCCTGGCTCTTCATCTAGAGAGCAAGGTGCAGTAATGGCTCAGGGGGAGTCTGGTCAAGTTGCTGGTGTGAACGGATCTGAGCAAAGTGCACCAAAGCCTCAAGAAGAGGTTGAACCATCTGGAGGGGGGGGGGGGCAAAGAAGAGTGGTAATGAAAATGAGAAGGCTGGCAATGGCTGGGGCGCAGCAAAATTGGACCAAGGTCAGCAGACGAGTAGTTGGGGAGCAGCAACAGGGTCTGGGGGTGGGAGCGGAACTGGGCAGTCTCGAGTAAATATAACTGAGACTGAAACTATCGAGGCATTGCTTGGTTTGGATGACCCGGATAGTGATTGGTCAGAGTTAGAGGAAGGGGAGATCCTCTATAAGGAGGTTGCTGATTGGAAATCAGACGAAGAGGTCATACCTGATGCTGATGCTGATGTTGACGAATTTGTTATTGAGAAGCAGCCTATTACTGAAGTGTTCATAGAAGATGAAGCTGGAGCTGAAAAAGTGATAAACTTAGAGGACGAAGTAGCTCCTGAAGTTGAATCAAATTCAGAAGAGATTGAACCTACTTGTGAAGAGTTGAAAAAGCTGTGGTTCAGGAAAGCTGAGAAGGAACCAGAAATCAAATATAAGAGGGATATAAGGGTCAGAAGATCGGGCGCGCTGAATAAGGGCATCATCCGTTGGTTTTATGACAGTGAGCTTAAACTGTTCATAATCAAGAGATATAATGGGATTCAATATCTCAGGAACAAACTGAAGGTCTTTAGCACGCTGCCGAAGATAGAGTTGAAGGAACTAGCCTGGCTAGACTTGGTGAATATTGGAAATGATCCTTACGCTCAGACTTTAGAGAGGATCGTTAAGTGTGAAGGAAGAACGAATCAGTTCGTTGATCTGAAACCAAGAGAAGGCAGGAGAGTACCAGATCTGACCCGGATTGACCCATTTACTAACAAGTCGTGGATGAAGATGGTCTACAAACCAGTCAAGTGCTTGAAGAGGGTTCCTTTGAAGAAAATGCCATAGAACATTCTTTCAAATCTCAAGTGGTGGTACGTTGACAGCAAGACAACTGAAGTAGTTATGGAAGATGTTGAGGAAAATGTGCTGCCGAGAGTATATGACAGTTTACATCTGGTAAACTTGTCGAAGGACGATCTGATGAAGCTTCATGTAAACAAGATCTTGTATAGAGACAGTTGGAGACATGAAGGCCAAAGGTATCAGAAGGTCGTGAAGGTATGCGTTGAAAAAGGCTTATGGGCTGAGAGTCGACAGAGTTGATCGAGTGTCAAGTTCGACAGAGCCAGAAGACTGAAGACAGATAAAGCTATTGTCAAGGGGGAGTCTGTTGGTACACGTTTTGTGACAACAACTCTTATTTTGTAATAGTTAGCTTTGTAATTAGTTTTTGTAATTAGGATGTTAGTACGAACATGCTAAGTTCGTACGAACCTAGAAGCAGCTAAGTTCGTACTTAGCTGAGTATAAATACTAAGTTGTAATACTTCATTTGAACGCTTTTTAATCAGATATATTCGAATATACAGAGCTATCTTCGAATACATACGAACATACATCTTAAACACTTGCATTTCACTTGTTTTATTGTTGTTTTAGTGTATTATATCATTCCGCAAACTAATACACATTACAATCCCGTTTGAATCCGTTCAAAAGGGACTTTCAGCTTCTTTATCTAACTACTAGATGAACACTAATTGTGATGATCTATATTTAATCATGTCTTGAATTGTTTAAAACTGGGAAGTATTTAAATTTGTTCACATTTTGAAGTGGACAATATAGGAAAAAAAAACTAGATATCAACTATATACAAAGAGAATGACATAAGGAATATTGTATATGATAATCAACAATCCCTTTGTCTAGTTTGACTTTGACTTTTGATCGTAACAAGGACAACTTCTCAAAAACTGATATAACTTCCTCTTATAGTGATTATAGAACTGGTAACTACAAACAGAGATCCAACAAATAGCAAAAGACAGGCTTGATTGGAGCTTCTCATGAACTCTGGGATGCAGCCCAATAGTCCATGTATTCTTTTAACTGTTGGCAAATGGCAATGAACTTTTGGAAAAATGAATTATCTAGGTTAATGACAAGTTGCATTCAGTTTGTGTTGCAGAAAAACTGGTCCAAGTTGATGAGTTATTGTACGTGTCGGTCAACTAAGAGCAGCGAGATGAATGAAGATGACGATGGATCGACAAAATCAAAGTTATTGAAATGTGGAGAAAACCTTCAAACTGAGAACCTTCTAATGGTAAGCGAACACTCTTTCTAAGAAAAAGTACAAATGGAATTGGGAATCAAAAAATATTGAATTAATGGCTAAAGTTAATTCTGATAATAAAACAAAGTTAAATTATTACAGAGAGAGGCTAGATCTGTTTGATTGCCACCGCATAGGGGTGGCTGGGTGATGATCGTTTGGGAATCTCCCTCTGTGGTTGGCTTTGCTTTCCGAAATATAAAAAATAGAAGAAGAATGTTTAATAGTAAATCAGAGGACAAGAGTAGTCTAGAATCTGGTAAGTCTAGCCCTCAGGGAACAAATTTGGGACGTGGAAGTTCATCTAAACATTAATATACACAAAATGATCATAAAGTGGCATCGGACTTCAGTACAGCTGCTACCAGGAAAGTTCTAGGGTAAGCTAAAAGAGCAAACATAGGATGGATCCAACTAAGAAATATGCTTGTTCACATGAAGTACAAAATATGAGACTGAATATAGATGTGATTGAAAATAAGTTTTGGTAAATGGCCTCTTAGAGAAATCAAAAGTAACTAAGCTTTAATATTTTTTTAATGATATTACATATCACGAAGAATGATAGTGTTTGGGAAGTTGAATATCTTCATCCATTACTAATTTCCATGACATAACGAACTATCATCAACCACCAATAAAATCCTGATACATGCTAACTGATACATGCAATAGTTTTGATTTTCAGTAAGGATACATCTCAGGTAAATTATACATGGTTAAGAAAGTAGACATACCAGGAAAGGCCTGTATATCAAACTCACAACATGAAGACGATTATAGCTTATTCCACAGTAAAGTGGAACAGTTTCTTCTTCAATTCTCGATCTGGATTCACAAAGTATGGATTACATTTTAGCATTATCAAAGGTAAGTGACACACGACCATAAAAATTAGAGGCAGCAATTTCAACCATCTACCTATAAATGAGGTGATTTGGGTTAACTTATTAATATATTTGATCTCAAACAGGTTAAATAGGTTAAGCTAAAGCAATTGACTAGGAAGGAAACAAGTAAAATGGGTTTAAAGTAATCCAAGATCACTCAAACGTATAAAATGGATGAGGTTTTCCTGTTCAGGTACCTTGGGGAGGGCAAGTATTTTTTTAACTAAAATATATGCGGCATAGTCGGGGTATCCCCGTGACCATTTCCAACCCTTTCCCTAGCCAACCCCAAAATGTGTGGCTGATGAGATTCGAACCTGATACCTCTTGTGAAGACATGAAGCCGCCTTAAAAGCATAAAACCTCCAAATATCCTATATTACAAAATGTTACATAAATTTTGTATAAATGTAGTTTTTATAATCATATATAGCTCATTATATATTAATCATAATAAAAAAAGAATGTATTTGCGGCCGTTCCCAACCCGACCCCACCCATTTATTTACCAGCACCAAGAATAACCCGCTACCCGATATGCCCAACCCGTCCTAAGATAAACAATCCTTATTTTTCACCTCCTCAGGAAGTTTCCAGCTTACTGATATCTGATTCCTCTGCAGAAAATATATAGTTAAAGCGAAGCTTTACTTAAACATAAAAATTGTAGGATACAAGATTATTCACAAGAATTTGAAGTGATATGCACAACACAGACAATACCTTAGAGTTGTGTGAAATATGCTTATGGAGAATAGGTTCCACATGCAGTATCCATGCAATAACTTTCTTAAGCTTTTCCTTGGTTGCAATTCCAATATGATAGGCCTTCATCATTTAGTTGTTTTCACCTATTCAAACAGATTAAAAGGCGCAAACTTAATGTCATAAGCTGATTTAGCACAACATGAACTCAATATGAGTTTTAAGGGAAAATAGAAGCTTGAGATACAAGAAATAAAAAGAAATAGTGCAAACCTTCATAATGTATCGATGCATACGTGTCAACTAAGCATTGTATTGATGACTGCTGAACTGTTCTTGCCTCAACAATATCTCCGAATTGTGTCACTTTGACATCTAGAAAGCAAACACATGAAATCCTAATTGTGTCACTTTTACAACCACATAATTAAGCAATTCCACTTTCCATATCAATCAATATATGTTTATATAGAAACAGACGTTGGTTATTGAAAATTGATATGAAATAATGTTAGAGCAACACATGGCAGATTGTGCATTGGGTTTGCATAAAGAAAGTGATAGTACACTTAGAGCATCTTCAACGTATACATCAAATGTACATGCTACATTAAAATATTACAAAAGTGCAAAAATGGCACTCGAGTCTTTATACTAAACACATTAGCATGGGTTGCTCTAACATAGTATTTTTACCATAAAAATTGTATTTTTACACTAAAATAGTACAATTATTATTTGTATGGGTTGCCATCTCATCACATATTACCATAAGTTTTATTTTTTATTATTGACAATTATACCCTTATCTTGTATTAAATCTAAACAAATTTGATATTTTGCACTTAATGACAATTATTATTGGCATGGGGATCACCGTCATTGTTTGATTTATGTTTATTATATGATTTATACGATGTTGTAAATGTTTATGCTTGCAAGAAATTGATTTATACAAGTAAATGTTTAATGATAGAGTTTTAAACCTGTGGATTCACTCAACAATTTTGTTGACGATTTATAAATACGTTTTTCAGGGAATTAGCCAAGAAGTAAGAACATGCATGCATTTTGGGACCATTGCTCATCACGACGAGTATAATGCCATTTCTTTTGAAAACATTGAACATATGTTATATGATTAAAATGCTAGTCATTTTGTTTTGTTGAACAATGATCATTTGAACTCGATGAATTTGTAACCGTTGATTTTAAACTCTTATGGCATTATAATTACATGTTTGCGATAATCATACGCTCTTGAATAATTATTTAATTGATCGCGTCACGCTCCGTGCTTCCGCCTTAATTAAACGTGATCAGTTTCTATTGGGATGTGACATTAATCCCTAAACTCTATACTTCATTAAATGATTTATGTACACATGACAATGAGGAGTAAAATAAAATCCAAATTAACAAATTTATAAGTAACATGGTAATCACAGTCCTTACTAAAAGATTAAATTCTTTATACTTGACAGAGAATCCTTCGAAAACTTAACAACAAAACCCTTCAAAAATGTTAAACAAATAACCTTTCTAAAAAGCTAAGCGAATAACCCTTCTTTAAAGGTAAAAACTAAATGCGTTAAACAAATAATTTTTTGAAACATAAGCACATAAACCTTTTAAAAAACCTAAACAAATAACACCTCTAAAAAGTTAAACACTAAACCGTGACCCATAAATTCTCTAAAAGTTAAACACATAACCCTATCTTTCAAAAAGCTGAAGACTAAACCACTAACACATAACCATTTTAAAAAGATAAACTCTAAATTCTTAACACGTAACCCTTCTACGAAACTAAAAACTAAACCCTTCACAATTTATCTTTAAAGAAAACTAAAAATAAAACCTTTCTAAAAAGTTTAACATAGAACCATTATAAAAATTAAACACATAACCCTTCTAAAAGTTAAACAAATAAACCTTATAAATATTATAACGAATGAGGGAAGAAACTAAATCCAATAGGAGACACCCAAATGTAGGGATGAACTTGGGACGGAACCCCTACCGAACCGTTTAGCACCGATTTTTTTTTTGTTATAACATGAGTATCGAATACCGTACCGCTTGAAGCATTTTGGTACGGGGTATCGTATAGCCTCAGTACCAAAAATATAATAGAAGAATAACTAATACTTTAATAATAACCACGGATTTCGTGATTTGGTACTATGAGTTTCCATTGTCTTGTATATATTTGCTATAGTGAGTTTGCTTGTAGCAAACTTTTAGTATAATGCATGGTTTAGTATTGCATCTTGCAAAAAAAGGTTCTACGTTGTTTTGTACATGATGGACATACAACACTACCAAGCTTGAACACATACTAAATATAGTAATAACGTTATCATGTCTTGAAGTTGTATGTAAAACATACGAATGACCTTTACATAATTTGACAGGCATGCACTACAAAATGGTTTGAGATATTTCAACAAACAGACAAACACTAAGCACTACATACTTAATATCGCATACTCAGATTCAAGGACATTTCTCCGGACATTAGAAATGACTAAATCTGATTTTTTAACTCTTCCGTAATCAGATGTAGGGAGATAAAATAACTGTTTGAAACTCTTGTCCAATAGATTAGTAAACATACCGAGCAATTGTTTAGTTGTAAGTTTGAACTTTAATCATATGGAGGCAAAAAGTAGACTTTCCATATTACGGGACCGGGTACTAAAACCGAAAAATACAGGTACCGTACCGAAAGTACCGCATCCAATTTTTTTTATATATAAGTACGAGTATCGGACCGTTTAAAGTTGGTTGATACCGGTTTGGTACGACACGAATACTACCATCGGAAATTCGATACGGATGCTCACCCCTACCTAAATGTGTAGGTTCTTACTGCCCATTTAGTATATTGGTTACTACTTAAAGTAAGATAGTGTAAAAGCAAGAAGGTAGAAAGTTGTTCTTCATCTTGTTCTTTCATTCATTAAGGGTTGAGAAGGACTAGCATTCATTTGGTATTGGAATTTTGCTCAAGTGTGGATTATCAATAGAGGGAGGCTACTTTGGCTCCTACGTATTAAGCATCCATTTCTTCTCAAGTTTAAGGCTTCAAGTTGCACGCTTTATGTTGGGACATGTTATTGTGACAACAGATCTAGCTTGTAATAGGACTAGTGTATTTATAGTCAAATTGGTATATTGGTTTAGACTCGTAAATATATGATATTAATTTGTTATTATTATTTGTTAAATGTTATTAGACAAGTATCGATTTCAAGTTAAAGTCAAAATTGTGAAATGAGAAGTCAACTCGCAGGACTAATGACCTGCGAGATGAGATCTCACTTCGCAGTCTAATCTGGATTCGCAGCTTTCCTTGGCGAGCTGAGATCTGGGTTCGCAGCCCATCTGGACTCGCAAGGCCCATGGGCTGCGAGTTGAGTCAACTCGCAAAGGCCATGGCCTATGAGTTGAACTAGATATAAATAAAATAATGTTGTTCATTTTTTGATATGTGTGCCATTTATTACACACAACATTAAAATATTCACCACCTCGTTTTCGTGCAGATATATTTATTATAGTATTAAAGGCTCGGTTTTGAGTGATTAACTTAGTTAATAATCAAAACGAAGCCCTTTAATTGATAGTAAAGTTATATAAGCTTAAACCTAACGTATTGAGGGATTCCGCACCTCAATACTTAAAGATAATCCGTTATCGAACCAAGATCTAGTGACCTTACAATTGGTATCAGAGCTTTCGGGCTTAGAAACATTGTGGTTTCAAGGTTTTTGGTTATATAACATCTTTGGGGTTGTTTTACGAACGAAATCTACTGATTTATTCGTAAAAATACCAAAAAGTTTCAGTTCCCAGATTTCGAGGCGCCGTTTTGCGAGTTGAGATTAGGGTTACACTGTTATAAGCAAGTTGAGATTTCTTTGCGAGTTGAGATTCTCTACGAGTTGAGATTTGACTTGCGAACTGAGATTCACTTGCGAGTTGAGATTTGGCTTGCGAGTTGAGATTCAGTTGCGAGTTGAGTTTTCCTATGCGAGTTGGGTTTTTTTTGCGAGTTGAGATCAGCTGCGAGTTGAGAATTACTTGCGAGTTGAAGTCCTTTGCGAACTGAAACTAGCTGCGAGTTGAGTTTTACCTGCGAACTGAACTTGCAAAATTTTGTAATTTGACAACTTTTAAGACTTGCCAATATGTCTGATTTGAGTAGAATGATAGAAATGGAACACGAGGTCGGTAAATCTAATGTTCCACCGAAATTGCTCAGACTCGAGGACTATTATGGATGGAAAGACAGATTCGAAAGTTACTGTAGATTCCATGACATAACTATTTGGCTGTGCATTAAGAATGCATATGTTGCACCTACTGATGTGGTAGAGAATGCAACTGTGATTGTGCCTTACGACAGGATGAATGACAATCAAAAGAAAGAATTTACTATTGATAATAAGGCACATTCATCGATAAAGATGAGCCTTCCCAAGGATATCAATCACCAATTGAAGTCCTTTCACACAGCTAAAGAGATCTGGGAAGCTCTAGAGAAAAGGTGGGAGGGAAGCCCTCAGGTGAAGGCTGGCAAGAGAAACCTTCTAAAAAAACAGTTTATGGTATTTAAAGCTTTTAGAGAAGAGGACCTTGAAGCCTACACTACCAGATTTTATCATCTATTGAGTGAGCTTGACGACCACGAAATTTTCTACAATGACAAGGAAAAAACCGACAAATTTATTGAGGGTTTGCCTTCAAAGTGGGAAATGTATGGTATCATGCTCAAAGATAATGATGAAAGGTACGCCACTATGACCCTAGAGCAAGCAATTGACAAGCTCAGGGTTATGATTTCTCCAAGAAAACTAGAGATACAGATTCTGATCATCTACAGAATCCAGGTTTATACCATGGAAAGACTAGTATCTCAAATGCTTCATCCAATTCGACCACTACACTATTTGCTGGTGAAATTGATGAACTTGGTGAAATGTTGACCGATGATCTATGCTTTATAGCTTCAGATGGAAGCGAGAAACGAAGTAAGAATACTTCTTCTGAGAAGTCAACTCAAGGGCATCATAAAATGCCAATGAGTGTGAAATCAGTAGAACAACAACTTTCTGTGCTAGCTTCGTTCGTTGCTTCCTATGAAAATTACATACAAGGGAAGATTAATGATCCTGCACAATTTGATGAGGATTATGATCAAGTAGACCCGGATGACTTAGAGGAAATGGACCTCTAGTGGCAGCTTGCTATGGTGTTAAGGAGGGTTAAGAATTTCCTAAAACGTACGGGTAGAAGAGTTGTTAAAAATCGACCTAGGTTCGACAAATCCAAGGTCAAGTGTTATAACTGTCAAGGTTACGGACACTTTGCTAGGGAATGTCAACGACCGAAGGTTGATACTGGCGCTGCAAAACAAGACTCGGGAAGTACTTTGACTTCCAAAGTCTTAGTGGTTCAACAAATCGATGGTTCCTATGATTGGTCCACTCAGCCTGAGCAAGCTCTCATGGCTGAGATAGATGATCAAGAGAAACCAATTGAATCAACTTCATACATGCCAATTGCTGAGAAACCTCAAGCTAATGTGCCACACATGGAAGTCAAGGGGAGCGATGAAGATGTGTTCTATATCAACTCAACCGAAGAAATGAGTCCCGATGACTTCGTTGCATACATGGCTGATATTCAGACAGACAAGAAAAAGGTATGTCTTGATCTTCTTACTCTTGCTGATGTTTGTTACTTAGTTACTGATTTACAAACTCAGGTTAGTGTTTTTGCCGGATCTAACAAAACCTTAACATCTGAATTAGATATAGCTAAGAGTGATGTTCGTAGGTTAGGTGAGGATAAGCTAGCATTGACTGAAAAGATTAAGAGTGATGCTTCCGATAAGACTAGTCTCACTAACATAATTAATGAACAATGTGTTAAGATAGACGGGTTATATCTGAACCTTAATGAGCTAAATAAAAATATCGCTATTAGGGATAAGGAGCTCTCAGAGTCAAAAATGAAGTTAGTTGAGCTAAACTGTAAATTTGAAGGTTATAAGACATCTTCTTTGACCTTAGATAGAATCATTAGCACACAACGTAGTATGAAGGATGTAACTAGCCTAGGTTACTCTGATGTTCATCCGCCTTTTAATGCAAATTACACTACTACTCCAATTGACGTAGAGATGACAGATGCGAATCCTGAAACTGAGGATTTGGTAATTCAAGAGTCTGACGTATCTGAAGCACAGAAGGATCTTGTTAAGGACCCATCATTGGACTTAAGTAAGATCAAATCACTCCCTAAAGTACAGTTTGTCTCGAATGGAATGATAGTTGATACTGATGTAAATGTTGAAGTTATTAAAGCACACAAAGACTCAGCTTCAGTATATTCGGATCAGACAAAAAAGGAGACTGCTAAGACTGTTAAGTCACGAAAGCAGATGTCGTGCTTCAAATATCATCAAAAAGGACACGTGTCTTCTTGTTGTCCTAATAAGAAGATGGAAGCCCCACATAAGCGCGTGAATAATGATAAGACTCCGAACATCTCTAGTTTAAGTACAGACAGGTTAGGTACCAGACCAGGAATTGGTATTAAACCTGTAAATGCTCTTAAAAGAGATGCCTCTCACTGTGTGTCTCCACCTAAACCTAAACGGCCTGAACACTTTATTAAAGATCAAGTGCCATCGAGGTTTATGACCCCTAGTAGAAACCATAGTCGTTATGAAAATGGTTCTACTTCAATGAATCATAGTCATCATGAAAATGATTTCACTAGAAGAAACCATAGTCATTATGAGAATGGCTCTACTTCACGTTCACATGAGACTAATTATGGGTCTTACTATAATCGTAACCAAGGGAAAAAATCTCAAGGTTATATGTCAGGGAGGGTTGAAAATCAGTCAACTTATAGACCCAAGACCATTGATCATCAATAAACTCATACTACTTCAAAGTTGACCAAAGCTCCTAATGGGAAGGATGGTTACTTTAAGGAGTTACAGTTTGTAGACGATAAGGGACAAACCAAGACCGTAATGGCTTGGGTCCCTCTTGAGAACTAAGTGTGTATAGAAAAAGAGTTAAGAGAATTCGTAGTGACAATGGAACAGAATTCAAGAACTCAACGATCAATATCTATTGCTTAAGCAAAGGGATACAACATCAATTCAGCGCACCTTATGAACCTCAACAGAATGGTGTTGCTGAAAGGAAGAACAAAACGTTGATCGAAGGGGCTAGAACAATGCTTGCAGATTCAAAGCTTACGGTCATCTTTTGGGCAGAAGCGGTGAATACTGCATGTCATGTTCTCAATAGGGTTCTTACGGTTAAAAGGCTGAACAAAACTTGTTATGAGCTTTTAAACAATAAGAAACCTAACTTAAAAGGGTTTGAACCCTTTGGAGTTTCATGTACCTTGTTGAAGACTAGCCATCAACCTAAATTTGGTGAGAAGGCTGACGAAGGATATTTCCTAGGTTATGTGCCTAACTCACCAAACAAGCGTGTCTTCAATAAAACTGCGGGATGTGTTGAAATAGTTTATAACATTGAAGTTACGAGCTATACACATGACTTACATAAAGGATTAGATTGGAAATTTGATTATTCAGATCTCTTCAAGTCATTTAAAGTCCCTATCAGTGACTATGTCAGTAATTCAGAGATTCCTGAGCATTTATTATCTGGAGAAGAAGTTTCTACTCCTTCTCCGACATCGAATGTTCAAACGTCTGAAATTAGGACTATTGTTGATTCTAATGAAGTCTCACCTATTGAGTCACAACAACCTCAAGATGATATACCTCAAGAGTGTGAAGATCCTGAAATTGCTTCTCAAAGGATTGTGGATGACATTCTCACTCCTCTGAGACAATTAAGGATATCTACTACTAATGACGGTATATCACCTTTGGAAGAAATTGGTGCTAACTTACAAGATGATATTCCAGTCGAACCGGTTACTTCAACAAGATTGAATAGGAATCATCCAATTGATAATATCATCAGTGATCAAAATTCTCCTGTTCTAACTCGGAATCAATCGAAAGCTAGCACTTCAACTCACTCAAGCTTGTATGCTAAAATGAACGAGACAAGGATTTCAAATCTATGTCTATATTCATGCTTTATCTCACAAATTAAACCTAAGAATGTTCAGATAGCTTTGAAGGATAATTCGTGGGTGGAGGCAATGCAGGAAGAACTGTCTCAGTTCACAAAATTGCAAGTTTGGGAGTTGGTTGACCTACCCGTTGGAGAATATCCAATTGGAACTAGATGGGTATTTAAGTGCAAGAAAGACGATCGGGGAATCGTGACTCGCAGTAAAGCTCGTCTAGTTGTCCAAGGTTTCAATCAACAAGAGGGGATTGATTACAATGAAGTGTTTGCACCTGTGGCTAGGCTTGAAGCAATTAGGTTATTCTTAGCATTTGCAGCCTCAAAGAAAATGAAAGTTTTTCAGCTAAATGTTAAGAGTGCCTTCTTGTATGGCAAAGTCAAAGAAAAGGTGTATGTTTCTCAACCACCGGGATTTACTGATCTAAAGTATCCAGATAGAGTATATCGTCTTGATAAGGCTCTATATGGATTACATCAAGCACCGAGAACGTGGTATGAAACGTTATCTACTTATCTTCTTGAAAATGATTTTACAAGAGGAAGAATAGATAGTACACTCATTGTCAAATGGAAAAAGAGAGACTTTCTACTTGTTCAATTATATGTTGACGATATCATCTTTGGGTCATCTGACGAAAAGATGTGTAGTGAATTTGAACAAGTTATGAAGAAAAAGTTTGAGATGTCAGCGATGGGTGAATTGACATTTTTCTTAGGATTGCAAGTCGATCAAAAGAAAGATGGATATTTCATTCATCAGACTAAGTATACTAATGAGCTTCTAGAACGATTTAAGATGGAAGAATCTAGAATTTTTCATACTCCTATTCCGGAAGCTCATGGTATTGGTCCAGATACATCGAGTGATAGAGACGTGGATCCTACTCTTTATAGGGCCATGATTGGATCACTAATGTAACTTACAGCATCGAGGCCTGATATAATGTTTGCAGTATGTGTGTGTCACACCCCGCTAAACAAGTAAATAAGCATTCAAACACTAAAAAGACGATTTTTCGGTTTGATTTCGGTTTGATCATGGGTTGCCCTTTTGTTTTAACACTTAAACAAGTGTAAGGGAACCTACAAACCATCAACCCTTGAATGAGAATTTTAGCCATGAAATAGGCATAAAATCCATCTATTTACATGAAATAAACATAAAGAAAGTATGAAATGGAAGCTAGGAATGGTGATTCTACCTTAAGAGATGTGTTTTAATGGAAGAACACCTTTGAGATGATGATCTTTGGATGAATATTTTCTGGAGTTTAGTGTGTGAAAATAGAGGTTTTGTGTGTGTTTTTCTTGAGAGAAAAGAGAGGGAATGATGGAAAGAAAGAGTGTGAAAATGGTGAAGGCTTTGCATGGAATCTTAACATTGTGAGTGGAGTTTTGTAAGAAAAAGAGAGGATTTGAGTGGGGGAAGGAGAGGTCCGGTTTTGGCATGAATATTTGGGGTCTTTATTTTATTTTTTTGATTAAATATAATATGTATTAGATGTGGTATTTATTTGTATTAAAATTGTACAAGTCTTGCACATTTCAAAACTTTAAATTGTGTTGTTTTTATGCTTAATATAAGGGTTATAAAAATTGATGTTCTAAATTTCTAAAATACTTCAAATTGTATTTTAGATTTTTTATAATGGATATTCAAGTATTAGTTTGTCGGATTCGAGTTTCGTTTATTCGATTCGGGTCGCGTTTGCCGAGCTACGAAATTTCGGTTAATTTCCGATTTTCGTGATGTTTTTATTGGTTAAAGTGTGAGTCATATAACTTTATTTTATAAGTTAATAACATTCATCAAAATGTATTTGATTCGATCACGATTGACATTCGCGAGTTAATAAACTTATTTCCAGTCGTGTTACCGAGTTACGGAATTTCCAGTTAAATTCCGATTTTTGTGATATGATAAATATTTTGTGATGACTTATGAAATTTAATTTCATTTGTTTTATTTGGCACTTTGTAACCTAATTTAATGTTCCTCACGGTCTTAAAGTCCGCTAAGCAATCTTCTAAGACGTCACGCGATTTCGGTAACTTACGGTTTCGGTACTTAAGGAGTTGTAACCTAGAATTTTCACTAGGATTTTAGAGTGCTGTAAACATAATTAAAAGGACTAGGGATTCTAGTGCGATGTTGACCTGAGATTTTTGACGGTTGTCACAGTGTGTGCGCAAGATATTAAGCTACTCCTAAAGAGTCTCATATGCAAGCCGTTAAACGAATTCTGCGTTACCTCAAAGGGAAGCCGAAGCTGGGATTTTGGCATCCGACTGATGGAGACTTAGATTTTGTGGCTTACACTGATTCTGATTACGGAGGATGCAATCAGAATAGAAAGTCTACAACTGGTGGATGTCAATTCCTAGGAGGTAGACTAGTATCTTGGCAGTGCAAGAAGCAAACCTCAGTCGCCATTTCTACATGTGAAGCTGAGTATGTTGCTGCTGGCAGCTGTTGCTCTCAAGTATTGTGGATTGAACAGCAACTGCGGGATTATGGGTTGAGTATTACCAATACTCCAATGATGATTGATAATGAATCAACGATCTCTATAACCAATAATCCAGTCAAGCATAACAAGACAAAGCACATTGATATTCGTCATCATTTTATCAGAGATTGTGCTGAGAAGAACCTGATAAAGTTAGTTAAGGTTCCATCCGTGGATAATTTAGCAGACTTATACACCAAAGCATTCGACAGAGCTTGATTTGAGAAATTGGTGCAACTTAATGGAATGAGAAATCCAGAGTGATTAGTCTTCCATAGGGATCTTATATGTAATAGTTAGTAGTTTTCTTTTATTTAAATAAAATTGGGGGCAGGCGTATGGCATTCATTTGCTTGTTATCTAAGGGGAATCGCCTCCGATAAAGGTTAAGTCTTTATCTGCTGGGAAATGATAGTAAATTAGAGGAATCGGCTTAATAATTGTAGGTAAAAGTATTAAGTGAGATGTGTTAGTAGATTCAAGTTTGCTACATTAACTGTACATCTTTACAACCACGACTTTACTTATCTTTATTTGAGTATACACCCTTCTCCACACTTTATAATTTACTTCGAAAACCTTAGATCAAGACAGCTTCATTATATGTTGTACTGGTAGGCAAATTCTGCTTTGATTTCTGAGCACATAATAAGCTATCAATCTTCTGTGTGTTATCTCGTGTGATTTGTTATATGACGTATGACATAAGTACAGAATCTTTGAATATATGTCAAGACAAATAACAAGAATTATGGCTGGTAATGAAACTACTGGTGTCTTTATTGTACTAAGTACAGACCTGACTCCTTTAGTTTTGCCAATGGTTTCAAGCTTGTTTTGTCTATACTAAGGGATCTTATGTTGTACTAAGTACAGAACTAGAACCACTAGTATCTACAAAACATGTTTGATGTTTGTCACATTTTAAATTCACTCAAGGGTATGTTATATGCTTCAAAAAGAACATCATTTAGTGACCTCTACCTTGAAGGTGAAAGATACAATGTTATGTGTTCTACTTGATTTCTCAGTATGTCGTATTTTGGATCACATTAGGTAATATGCATACCAACAATTAAAGTTTGCTTGGAAATTAGTGTAGACTTTGTTTATATGGATTATAATACCGGTAATCGTCTTGAACTGTTTGTGGTAATTAATCGTTTCATTTTGATGAAAAGGTTATATTCTGTGGAGATAGGTAACCAAGTTAGACTTTTATAAATATAAGTTGATAAATGGTTAAGTTGTTAGTTTTTCTGTAACTTATTGTGAATTTCATGAGGTATGTATACTAACAATCTTCTTAGACTTTTTATTCAACATTTGTATCAGTTGTTTTCCTTCTAATATGATCCCACTGTCGATAATTTCTTAACGCCCTCGATAATTTATTTCGTCTATCTGTTTCATTAATACAAGGGTACTTGATACCAATGTTTATTATGAATCATTGTCGTTTTATTTTATTTTATTTTCTCTTATGCATTTATTCGTACTTTTATTATTTTAGTTAATCTTATTTAATTTTATTTTATGTTTATGTTATTGTCGCTCGATTTATCGCATGATTACATAACAAGTGAAAAATAATAAAATTTTAGACTTGTATGAAACGTGCACGCTATTCTAAGAAAGACAAGTGAAAAATACTTCAATTTTAGACTTGTTTATTTTTGACTTAAAATTTACATTTTTTAATTAAAATGTATTTTTTGGACAAAATTTGCGAAGTGAGCTGGTCCTGCGAGTTGACTTAGTCTTGCGAACTGAACTAAGACTTGCGAGTTGAACTAGACTTGCGAGTTGAGTTCTTTTGCGAACCGAGTCAACAGGTATAAAAAGTTGCGAGCCTGCAAGTCAAAAACACTCTTGCGAGTTGAAATTCTGTTGCGAATTGACTCTTTGCGATCGAGCCCACTTCCTTTCATTTTCGAGATTTTTGTTTGGATATCGAACCTTTGACTCCATAAATCATATCCATTTTTGCATTTCGAACTTTTTGAGGTATATATCAAGGATTTTCACCGTGTAATTATGTAACATCCTCCCCAATGGCCTAGTATTTTTAGGTAAATTTACTTTATTTACTTTATTTAATTGAGTCGAATTATATGAAATGTTTGAATGTAAAATTGTTAGAAATGATTAAATGGGAATTACGGTATTTTTAGTTTAAATTACGGATTAGCCTAACTATATTAACTAATACCATCGTGTGCTAGATTAATGATAATAATACATCGTAGTATACGTAATTATATATATATATAAACCCAAAGTCTGAAATCAGCCCCATTATCATCACTATCTTCATTTTATTCATCTCACACCAAGAACACACACTAAAACACCAAGAACACACACACTTTCAATTAAAGCCCAAATCAAGTCCAAATCACCTTCAAATTTAGTTGTTTAGCTTGGAATTCAGTAAATAACAAGTTTACAACTCGTTCCTGTGGATTTAATCGAGTTAAATGTAAGTTTTAATTCGTTTTTGGGTTTTTACTAAAAATAGAAAATTAGTTGATTATTAGTTGATTATGTGTTCATATGTTAAATTGAAGTGTTTCAGATGTTTGTTCATGTGTTTATGATGTGTTGAAGTGTTTGTTTGGTAAAAACAGCTTAGAATCGATTTTGGTGAGTTTTTTTGGTGAAAACCGAACTGTTTCTGCCCAGTTCGCAGGATGAACTGGTTTAGCGATATTGCAATATCGCCCTCCAATATCGCTACCCAATATCGCGAGTAATATCGCTATGCAATGTCGCTAGTGGCGATATTGCAATGTCGCTAGTGGCGATATTGCAATGTCGCTAGGGTGCTGATTTTGAAAATGCATAAGTGTTACTAAGTTTTGTGAAAATCTTACTAAAAATTAGATTTTGATGAAATTCGCATGGTCACTCGGAATCGATCAATTAATCAAGACTATGTATCATAGCCCTGTAAGTTTTTGGCCTTTCGGGGTCGTCTTGGGCTTCAAAATGGCATTTTTCAGTTTTTAAATGACGTTCCGGGATTTTCGAGTTTCGTTCTAGATTGAACTCTTATTTCCTTAGACTTCAGGGAATTACCGGCTTGTAAGAACGTGTTATTATGATGATTTAAACTTGATAAATGTTTATTATCTGGATAAAATACATTGAAATATGTATACGATTTCAAGGTGAGTTACTAACTCATTATCTGTTGTATTCTCAGATCAGACAAAGACTCAGTAATATTAGAATTCTGAGAGGCGGACAGTAGCAGAAAGGTGAGTGGATCTGCAACTCATAATTTGAGTTAGTTGTAATGGTGTGATTACAACAAGTAACGTAAACCTTGATTGACTATTTAGTCTGAGTTACGATTGAATATATCTGCTTGTTATGCATATGTGGCCTTCGGGCATCTGTGTTATTCAGAGGTCAATTGCGATTGGACTTGGCTACTACTGTGTTCAACACACGTTCCAGATACATATGTTGTCGCTGGAAAGTGTGTTGTGGTGTTGTAGTGCCAAGTTATCGGCCTATTCTGTATGGGCCTTTACAGATTGTGGTAAGTGTTACTGTGGGCCACCGCGGCTGTAGGGTTCCTCAGTAACCGCCGATCCTCTTGAGTTTATGTGTTTACTGTGCTTAATGTAAACAGATTGTTATGCTGAATTGAATTGTTAGTTGTACATTCATTCACTTAGCTTTGTGCTAATTCCACCATTTCCCTTCCTGCAGGTTATGCATGTCTTTTGTGGGTTGGGCAGGAAGGTGGTTTTGAAGAATGTTTGACACGTGCCATCACTCTGATATGTTTATGAATGTTTTGTAAATTAAAGCTAATGTGGATTTTGTATAACAATTATATGTTTTGTTTCAGCAACATTTTAATATTGTAAACTCGCGAAAAATCTATGGTCATTTTGTAAGATAAGTTATAATATTATCTTTTAACCATCGCTTCCGAGTCAAATTACTATTTTAACCCTGAGGTAATTTAAGGGGTGTTATAAGTTGGTATCAGAGCATGGATTTGGGTGAATTGTACATTGATAAGTGTTCAATCCCAAATTTGTACGCATTTTGTCAAACATTCTAAGGTGTGCGATTTTGTAGTGTAAGTGAATTTGGGTTGTACCTTAGGCTCTAACGATTAACGGTTTGTGAGCTGTGTTGTGTGACAGACATGGCAGATAACGAGCAACCAACCATTACCCCTAATAACGCCTCCAGGACTGATAATTCTCGATCAGATCATCCAGACGACAGGCAAGGTCATAACGGTACATCCTTTTCAGCTAATGTGGATATTGACCAAAGTGAATATATTCTACAATTGGAGGATGAGTTGCAAGAACTTAGGGATTACAGACAGAGGAATGAGACCCGAAATTCTCAACCGCCGATTCCACTAGTGTCTTCATCTCAGCTACCAGCATCTTTACCTTTTTATTTTCAGCCTCAACATTCGTTTGGTATGTCACATCAGGCTTCAATGCCATATATGAGTTCAGGACCAATTGATTACCGATTTCCACCAACACCTAAGGTGTGCTCTTTCAAGACTTTTATGGCATGCAAACCCTCAGAATATTATGGTAGTTCTAATCCTTCTGTGACTATGGACTGGTTGAGAGATGTTGAAAGAAAGTTTGAGGTTTGTCGTTGTGGAGAAGAGGTTAAAGTCCCTTATGCTGTTCAACTTTTGAAGGGTCAAGCTATGACATGGTGGGATTCGATAACAGCTACCTTGTCACCTCAGCAAAGAGAGTACATTCGTTGGTCTGATTTTTACAATGAAGTGTGCAAGCAATTTTGTTCTGATTTTGAGATGGCTCGTATTAGAAGAGAATTTATGGAATTGCAGAAAACTGATAAGATGTCTATTGATGAGCTAATTACGCAATTTTCTGAGAAACTGAGATTTGTTCAGCAATGGGTCCCTGATGATAGAACCAAAATAGAACATTTTGTGGGAACTTTACCCCCGGACTATCGTACTACTGTGAGAATGGCGTCCTCTTTATCCCAAGCTTTTAATCTCGCCCGATCTGTGGATGGTGACATGAGGGCTCGAGAGACACAGAATAAGGATAAGTTTTCTTTGAGGCATTCTGGAAATTCTTCGGGGAAGGGTAAACATAAATGGCAGGGTGGTTCACAAAACAGGAATTTGAGTAACAGAGGTAGTATGAACGGCAGGTCTAATTGGTGTGGAAGGTGTAAGGCTAGACATAATGGACCATGTTCCATGCAGACTAATCGTTGTGTCAAATGTGGGGAATTTGGTCATGAACCCAAGGATTGTAGCTTTTCAAATTTTGTTTGTTGGAATTGCAAGAAGGAAGGGCATCGAGCTGGTCAATGCCCGGAGGCGGGAAGATTAGGATCAGGTATGGTTGGGGGATCGTCATCTTCTGGCCAGAAAAGGAAGAATACGCCATCAGTATCAGGGCGAGCTTTTCAGATGACCGTCGATGAAGCTGTCAGAACTGAAGATGTGATTACTGGTACTTTTCTCATTAACTCTGTACCAGCACGTGTTTTATTCGACTCTGGTGCAAATTGTTCTTTCATTTCTACATATTTCTGTGATAAATTGAATGTGACTCCTAATGTGATTGCAAAACCAGTTGAGGTGGAAATAGCTAGTGGTAGGTCGGTTCCTGTTACCTCTTCGGTAACTGGAGTTAGCATCTTGATTGAGGGTCACACTTTTCCAGTGTCGTTTCTGTTGATGCACATTTCTGGTTTTGATGTAGTTATTGGCATGGACTGGTTAAGTTTGAATAAAGCAAGTATAGAATGCCATAAGAAGTTAATTAAAATCCCTATTCCTGAAGGGTCATACGTAGTGGCTCGAGGAGATCGTGAGAAAGGGATGGTTCCCTTAATTTCTGTGATGAAAGCCAGGAAATCTATAGCTAAGGGTTGTGAGTCTTACTTAGCTTATGTCATTGATGCGAAGTTAGAAAAGAAACCCATGTCTGATGTCCAAGTGGTTTCTGATTTCCTTGATGTTTTCCCTGATGAATTGCCTGGTTTACCACCGATTAGAGATGTAGAATTTAGTATTGATCTTGTTCCTGGTTCGAATCCAATAGCTAAGTCTCCTTATAGATTAGCTCCTTCTGAAATCCGTGAGATGATGAATCAAATCCAGGAGCTGCTTGATAAAGGCTTTATTAGATCGAGTACTTCTCCTTGGGGTGCACCAGTTTTGTTTGTTAAAAAGAAGGATGGTACTATGCGCATGTGTATTGACTACAGAGAGTTGAATAAGAGAACGGTTAAGAATAAATATCCGTTGCCTAGAATCGATGATTTGTTTGATCAGTTACAGGGTTCGTCATACTTCTCCAAAATCGATTTGAGATCTGGATATCACCAGGTGCGTGTGCGCGAGGAAGATATTCCTAAGACTGCTTTTCGTACCAGGTATGGTCACTATGAGTTTCTGGTTATGCCGTTTGGTTTGACAAACGCTCCTGCAATTTTTATGGATCTGATGAACCGTGTATGTCGACCTTTTCTTGATAAATTCGTTATTGTGTTTATTGATGACATTTTGGTTTATTCGAGATCTGAGGCTGAACATGAAAAGCATTTGCGAATTGTGCTTGAAACCTTAAGAAAAGAACAGTTGTATGCTAAATTTTCAAAGTGTGAATTCTGGCTGCGAGAGGTACAGTTTTTGGGGCATGTAATCTGTAAAAATGGGGTTAAAGTGGATCCATCCAAAGTTGAAGCTGTCATGAATTGGAGTGCACCTAAATCACCTTCTGAGATTAAGAGTTTCCTTAGGTTAGCTGGCTATTACAGAAAGTTTATAAAGGATTTTTCTAAGATTGCTGGCCCGTTGACTAAATTGACCCGTAAAGATGTTAAATTTCAGTGGACTGATCAATAGGAAACAGCTTTTCAGAATTTAAAGCAATTGTTATGTCAGGCTCCAGTGTTAGCGTTACCTGATGGATTAAATGACTTTATTGTTTATTGTGATGCTTCTTTTGCGGGTTTGGGTTGCGTTCTTATGCAGCGAGATCGGGTGATTGCTTATGCTTCTCGTCAGCTTAAACCTCACGAAAAGAATTATCCTACTCATGATTTGGAACTTGCGTCAGTTGTGTTCGCTTTGAAATTATGGAGACATTATTTGTATGGAACTAAATGCGTAATTTGTACAGATCACAAGAGTCTTCAATATGTGTTTTCCCAGAAAGAGTTGAACATGCGTCAGAGACGATGGTTAGAATTAATTAAAGATTATGATTGTGAGATTCGTTATCATCCAGGGAAAGCTAATGTGGTAGCTGATGCGTTGAGTAGAAAGACATCCTCTGACAAGATTTATTTTATGCGTTTAGAAATTTCATGTGATTTATTGGATCAAATAAAAGCTGCTCAGTTGGAGGCCTTGATGGATACTAATCTTAAATCTGAGATCATGATTAAAAGGAAGGATTTATTGATTGAAGATTCTAGAGGATTAAAAACTTTTCAGTCTCGGGTGTGGATTCCTTTGATTGGTGGACTTCGGGATGTAATTTTAACAGAGGCTCATAAATCCAGATTATCGATTCATCCAGGGAGTACAAAAATGTATCGTGATTTGAAACCTCTGTATTGGTGGCCAACGATGAAGACTGATGTGGCACGGTTTGTTGGTTCCTGTCATATCTGTTCCCAGGTTAAAGCTGAGCATCAGAAACCGTACGGATCATTGAAACAGCTTGAGATTCCTGAATGGAAGTGGGAACACATAACTATGGATTTTGTGACTAAGCTGCCACGAACGCCCAGAGGTAATGATATGATTTGGGTTATTGTTGATAGATTGACCAAAAGTGCTCATTTCCTTGCTACCTGTGAGACTGCTTCGTTAAGTAAATTGTCGCAGTTGTATATTAATGAGATTGTTTCGAGGCATGGGATTCCATTATCGATTGTTTCAGACCGAGACTCCAGATTTATTTCGCGATTCTGGCAGAGCTTGCAGCATGAGTTAGGTACCCGAGTTAATCTCAGTACAGCTTATCATCCTCAGACAGACGGTCAGTCAGAGAGAACTATTCAGACACTTGAGGATATGTTGCGTGCTTGTGTGATTGAGTATGGGGGTTCTTGGGATTCTCACCTACCGTTGATTGAGTTTGCTTACAACAATTCTTATCATTCAAGTATTGGGATGCCTCCGTATGAGATGTTGTATGGGCGACGTTGTAGAACGCCCACTTGTTGGTTAGAGGCCGGTGAGAAACAGTTTTCAGGTCCTGATATTGTACAGATTACAACCGATAAAGTAGCTATTGCTCGTGAGAAATTAAAAGCAGCCCGAGATAGACAGAAACAGTATGCTGATCCACGTCGACGACCAGTTACTTTTGAAGAGGGAGAGTTGGTATATTTGAAAGTTTCTCCTTGGAAAGGTGTGATTAGATTTGGAAAACGTGGGAAACTAGCTCCTAGATATATTGGTCCTTTCAGAATCAGGCGCGTGGTTAATGATCAGTCAGTTACACTTGATCTTCCTCCAGAACTTTTGGGAATTCACGATACTTTTAATGTGTGTTATTTGAGAAAGTGCAATGTTGAAGACCAATCTCAGATCCTTCCTTTAGAAGACTTGCGTGTCGATCTAAATCAGAAATTAGTAGAGGAACCTGTCGAGTTACTAGATAGAAAAGTGACCCGATTACGTAAGAAAGAAATCCCCATGGTTCTAGTTAAATGGAAGCATAGCTTAGGCCCAAACCTCACATGGGAAACCGAGTCTAGTATGCGTACGCGTTACCCTGGGTTATTTAGTCAAGGTGAGATTTCGGGGAAGAAATCTCCTTAAGGGGGGAAGATTTGTAACATCCTCCCCAATGGCCTAGTATTTTTAGGTAAATTTACTTTATTTACTTTATTTAATTGAGTCGAATTATATGAAATGTTTGAATGTAAAATTGTTAGAAATGATTAAATGGGAATTACGGTATTTTTAGTTTAAATTACGGATTAGCCTAACTATATTAACTAATACCATCGTGTGCTAGATTAATGATAATAATACATCGTAGTATACGTAATTATATATATATATAAACCCAAAGTCTGAAATCAGCCCCATTATCATCACTATCTTCATTTTATTCATCTCACACCAAGAACACACACTAAAACACCAAGAACACACACACTTTCAATTAAAGCCCAAATCAAGTCCAAATCACCTTCAAATTTAGTTGTTTAGCTTGGAATTCAGTAAATAACAAGTTTACAACTCGTTCCTGTGGATTTAATCGAGTTAAATGTAAGTTTTAATTCGTTTTTGGGTTTTTACTAAAAATAGAAAATTAGTTGATTATTAGTTGATTATGTGTTCATATGTTAAATTGAAGTGTTTCAGATGTTTGTTCATGTGTTTATGATGTGTTGAAGTGTTTGTTTGGTAAAAACAGCTTAGAATCGATTTTGGTGAGTTTTTTTGGTGAAAACCGAACTGTTTCTGCCCAGTTCGCAGGATGAACTGGTTTAGCGATATTGCAATATCGCCCTCCAATATCGCTACCCAATATCGCGAGTAATATCGCTATGCAATGTCGCTAGTGGCGATATTGCAATGTCGCTAGTGGCGATATTGCAATGTCGCTAGTGGCGATATTGCAATGTCGCTAGGGTGCTGATTTTGAAAATGCATAAGTGTTACTAAGTTTTGTGAAAATCTTACTAAAAATTAGATTTTGATGAAATTCGCATGGTCACTCGGAATCGATCAATTAATCAAGACTATGTATCATAGCCCTGTAAGTTTTTGGCCTTTCGGGGTCGTCTTGGGCTTCAAAATGGCATTTTTCAGTTTTTAAATGACGTTCCGGGATTTTCGAGTTTCGTTCTAGATTGAACTCTTATTTCCTTAGACTTCAGGGAATTACCGGCTTGTAAGAACGTGTTATTATGATGATTTAAACTTGATAAATGTTTATTATCTGGATAAAATACATTGAAATATGTATACGATTTCAAGGTGAGTTACTAACTCATTATCTGTTGTATTCTCAGATCAGACAAAGACTCAGTAATATTAGAATTCTGAGAGGCGGACAGTAGCAGAAAGGTGAGTGGATCTGCAACTCATAATTTGAGTTAGTTGTAATGGTGTGATTACAACAAGTAACGTAAACCTTGATTGACTATTTAGTCTGAGTTACGATTGAATATATCTGCTTGTTATGCATATGTGGCCTTCGGGCATCTGTGTTATTCAGAGGTCAATTGCGATTGGACTTGGCTACTACTGTGTTCAACACACGTTCCAGATACATATGTTGTCGCTGGAAAGTGTGTTGTGGTGTTGTAGTGCCAAGTTATCGGCCTATTCTGTATGGGCCTTTACAGATTGTGGTAAGTGTTACTGTGGGCCACCGCGGCTGTAGGGTTCCTCAGTAACCGCCGATCCTCTTGAGTTTATGTGTTTACTGTGCTTAATGTAAACAGATTGTTATGCTGAATTGAATTGTTAGTTGTACATTCATTCACTTAGCTTTGTGCTAATTCCACCATTTCCCTTCCTGCAGGTTATGCATGTCTTTTGTGGGTTGGGCAGGAAGGTGGTTTTGAAGAATGTTTGACACGTGCCATCACTCTGATATGTTTATGAATGTTTTGTAAATTAAAGCTAATGTGGATTTTGTATAACAATTATATGTTTTGTTTCAGCAACATTTTAATATTGTAAACTCGCGAAAAATCTATGGTCATTTTGTAAGATAAGTTATAATATTATCATTTATCCATCGCTTCCGAGTCAAATTACTATTTTAACCCTGAGGTAATTTAAGGGGTGTTATAAATTAACTCTAAATCGACATTTTTCATAAAATGAGGGTTCTTGGTTTTAAAATTACACAAATCACTATATTGTACTCAAATGGACAAGAAACCTTAGGGTTTATGTTAATCGGAGTATATTGAACACAATGACATAATTTAATTGCATTAAACTCGCCAAAATTAATTTTTTAAATCTGATGTCACTTTGCAGGTCAACAAGTCAAATCTTCTTTGCGAGTTGAACTCCAAGTTTAACTTGCGAGTCAAACCTGCGAATTGACTTGCTCTGCGAGATGACTTGCTCTGCGAGTTGACTTGCTCTGCGAGATGACTTGCTCTGCGAGTTGACATGCTCTGCGAGATGACTTGCTCTGCGAGTTGACTTGTTCTGCGAGCTGACATTGTCTGCGAACTAAGTTTTGTGCTTGCGAGTTGACTATGTTGACTTGTTTGACTTATTATGCAAATTGACTATATTTTAATTTAATTTAAGAACTCTAGATTAATTAACATTAAGAGTTATAAATTAAATTAATAAATGGTTCGTCGTGTCGACTTCAATGTGAACGCGAAAAATTCCATACCTTTAATTTATAAGACTTATGACCTATTGTAATAAGTTATATACTTTTAACAGATTAAAAAGAGACTTAGACTAATTAATTCTATATATGTTTAACAACTATATTTGTTAATTAAGTTTCACGACTTAATAGTTCAATTATGAGTTGTAGATCATATAAGTTTATCAATATATGTTCAAACTAATTGTCTGACATTTGTGTGATTCTTATATTGCAGATATGGCTAGACAGTTTGCTGCACATCATAATTGTTGATGCATCTTAGTGTGTCTGTCAGTTGGTCTAGTCTGTAATGTGTTTGTTAATGTAATTGAGCTAGTTAGAATTACATTTTCTGTGTTATGCGACACAAGGCCTGTGTCGCATTAGTTGTAGTTGCGACACAGAGCTTATGTCCCAATAGTGATCTCTGCGACACAAGGCTTGTGTCGCATAATCCGGCCAGTTTGTTTAGTATAAATACCCAAATGTTAGGGTTTTAAAAAAGACTTTGACATGCTGCCTACTGAATCTCTTGAAGATATGTGCAGTAGATATTCACAGCTTGTTAGTGAATTAGTCGAGGGAGGTGTAAATCTCAACAAAACTGATGTTAACAAGAAGCTTTTGGGTTCCTTACCCAAAAAGTGGAATACACGAGTGCTGCTGATGGAAAAAGATGAAGACATTATGGACATGGAGCTAGATGATTTGGTTGGACAGATTGCTGCTGATCTCTTAGATATGCAGAAAAAGGAAACCAAAGCTACTGCACACCTTCAGAATCCGAAGTTATATGGTGTGGATGTTCCTGCTGCAGTGACTCAAGCTGCTAGTTCTGCATTTTTCTCTGGAGGTTCTGGTAGTTCTGGTGCCCCAAATACATCTGGTGGATTTGGATATCCCACCATCAACTCTTCAAGTGGGAGTGGTGCTTATTCAAACTTCAAAGGTGCATCTCCTGCAGTTGCTGAAGAACATGCAGCTGTCTTTACACCTTTCTTGTCGGCTTATGATGACTTCCTATCCAACAAGAACAGCACTGTGGATCTGACTGAAGAAGATTTCAGTCAAATTGATCAAGAAGAGCTTGAGCGTATGGACTTGAAGTGGAGCATGGCTATGCTCACAAGAAGAGTCAAGAACTTCTTGAAGAAAACTAGAAGGAAGAATGTCACTGATTCGGAAGAGAAGGGTCTGGGTTTTAACAAGAGCAAGGTGAAATGCTATCAGTGTCATAACTATGGACACTTTGCTCGTGAATGTGACCGCAAGAAGAACCCACCTTCTGGCCTATCTAAACCTTCTCAGTACAACTCAACTGATAAGACCAAAAATGATGAGAAGGCAATGGTTTCCGCTGCACTGCTGCTTTCTAACAATGCTTGGGAATGGTCTGATCCAGATGAGGATGATGCAGAAAAGGCACTGATGGCTGAGGTGCATGAGGTAGATGATGAACCTTTATCTTGTATTTCGTGCATTAAATTGACTAACCAACTAAACAGGTATAGAGAGGATACCAAACGCCTTAACACTGTTATTGAAAATTTAAATGAAACAAATGACATGTTAAGAAACAGTGATAAGGCAAGTGGTTTAAAGTTAAAAGCTATTTTTGAAGAGAAAAAGGAATTGAAAGCTAAAATTTTTGAACAACAAGATGAAATTGGTAGCTATGTTTGTTGAGACATGGTTTGTGACAACAGATCTAGCTTGTAATAGGACTAGCACAATTATAATCAAACTTTGTGTATTGGTTTTAATTTGTAAATGTCTATGATATTAGTTTGTTAATATTAAATGTTAAATACATTTAAAGTATTGTATAAATAATATAAACAAACTAAAGTCTAAGTTTGTGAGGAGAGTTATCAAGTCACAATTTATTAAACATGTGAAATGAAGAACTAGACTCACAAATACCACTGGGTTCGGCCAGGATCAGTTGGCTTCGGCCAAACTGGGTTCGGCCACTGGGTTCGGCCAGGACCAGTTGGCTTCGGCTACACTGGGTTCGGCCAGGACCAGTGGATCCGGCCAGTTGGATTCGCAAAACCCAAAAGCCCAAGCCCAATAACCAAAAGCCCAATATGATCTGACGAAATGAAACGAGATATTTAATTAGGTTTAATTAATTATTTTCTGGGTGTGTGAAAAAGAGAGGTAATTAAGAAAAACATCAACAGAGAAACTACGGCGAGCATTTTTAATCAAGAAAAACCCTAATCACTAACGGCTTAGGTTTTGAAGATTAACAATTAGTTAATATCAAAACAAAGCGATTAGTGATTCGTTTGATTAACTAAAAACTCAAACGTATAAAGGAATTCCGCACCTTTATACGACTAGATAATTGATATAATCATTATCGACCAAGATCACAGGACTTACAATTGGTATCAGAGCCTTGATTGTGGTTTTTGAGTTTTTAATTGATTTTCATTTGATTCGGGTTGTTTGTAATACTTTACGTGTTAAAAACAATCAAAATTAATCTCTGAAACGTTTTGGGTTTGTTCACAATCGAAATCTACTGATTTAATTGTGAAAATATCTAAAATTGTTAAGTTTTTGGGTTTTACAGTCGCTTGACGAATTGAGATCTGGATTACAGTTCAGCCTGCGAATCCACATTATTGCCGAATTAAAAAGTCAACTGAACCGAACCCAAAAGTCAACGTTGCCGAATTGAGATTTGACGAATTGAGATTTGCCGAATTGAGATTTTCTTTTTCTGCCGAATTGAGATTAAGTGAATTGAAAAAGTCAACCGAATTGAAAAAGTCAACCGAATTGAAAAAGTCAACCGAATTGAAAAAGTCAACCGAATTGAAAAAGTCAACCGAATTGAAAAAGTCAACCGAATTGAAAAAGTCAACCGAATTGAAAATTTTCTAAAAATGTCTGACTTAAGTAAAATGATTGAGATGGACCATGAAGTTGGTAAATCTAACGTTCCGCCTAAGTTGCTACGTCTTGAAGACTATTATGGCTGGAAGGACAGATTTGAATCTTATTGTAGATATCATGATCTGTCGATCTGGCTGAGTATCAAGAATGGCTATGTGGCACCTACGTCGTCTGTGGAAAATGCTGTTATGGTTTTGGATTATCAGAGAATGAGTGATAATCAAAAGAAAAGCTATGAGATTGAAAACAGAGCTCATTCTTCAATCAAGATGAGCCTTCCTAGAGAACTTAACCACCAACTCAAATCTTTTCACACTGCTAAAGAGCTCTGGGATGCTCTTGAGAAAAGATGTGAGGGTAGCCCACAAGTGAAAGAAAGCAAGAAGAATCTTCTGAAAAAGCAATTCACTGTATTTAAAGCTTTTAGAGAAGAGGATCTTGAAGCATTTACTACAAGATTCTATCACTTGCTAAGTGAGCTTGACGACCATGACATTTACTACTCGGATAAGGAGAAAACCGACAAATTTATTGAAGGTTTACCATCAAAGTGGGAAATGTATGGTATCATGCTCAAAGACAACGATGAGAGATATGCTGCCATGACTCTTGAGAAGGTCATTGATAAACTCAGAGGATATGATTTCACCAAGAGAACTAGAGACACCGATTCTGAACAGTTACAGAATCCTGGATTATATCATGGAAAATCTGTTCTCTCGAATGTTTCATCTAGTACGACCACTGCTTTATTAGTTGGTAATACTGATGAACATAGTGAAATAGTTACTGAGGATATGTGCTTTATTGCTTCATCTGGAAGCAACACTAAAGGAAAGCCGATAGAGAAGTCATCTCCTGAGCATCACAAAATGCCCATGAGTGTGAAATCTGCTGAACAGCAACTATCTGTTCTTGCTTCCTTTGTGGCATCATATGAGAACTACATCCAGGGAAAGATTAATGATCCAGCAATGTTTGATGAGGATTATGATCAGGTTGACCCTGAGGATCTTGAAGAAATGGACCTTCAATGGCAACTAGCTATGATATCTAGAAGGGTGAAAAGTTTCTTAAAGAGAACTGGACGTAGAGTTGTAGGGAATCGACCTGGTTTTGACAAGTCTAAAGTTAAGTGTTATAACTGTCAGGGTTACGGACACTTTGCTAGAGAATGTCAACGACCAAAGGTTGATGTTAATAGACAAGACTCGGGAAGTAATCTAAATTCCAAAGTCTTAGTCGTTCAGCAGGTCGATGGTTCTTATGATTGGACTACTCAGTCTGAGCAAGCGCTTATGGCTGATGTAGTTGATCAAGAGAAACCTGCTGAATCTATATCATACCTTCCTGAAGACATGGATTCTCAACCTACAGGGCAGGTTCAGAATGAAGTAAGAGTCGCTGAAGATGAAGATGTGCTATATCTTGACTCAACTGACGAAATGAGTCCTGATGAGTTTGTAGCACACATGGCAGATATTCAGACTGACAAGAAAAGGGTATGTCTTAATATTCTTACTCTTACTGATGTTTGTTACTTAGTTACTGACTTACAAACACAGGTTAGTGTATTTGCTGAATCGAATAGAACCTTAACTTCTGAACTAGACTTAGCTAAAAGTGATGTTAGGAGGTTAAGTGAAGATAAACTAGCATTAAAAGATAAGATAAAACTTGAAAGTGAAGATAGGAAATCTCTAAGTGACATTATAAATGAACAAAGTGTCAAGATAGATGGTTTATATCTTAACTTAAATGAGTTAAATCGGAACATTGCTAGTAAAGATAAGGAACTTTCTGAGACTAAAATGAAGTTAGTTGAGCAGAATCGTAAGATTGAAGGTTATAGAACTTCCTCTTTGACCTTAAATAATATAATTAGCTCACAACGTAGTGTAAAGGATAAGACTGGTGTAGGTTACAATGAGGTTCCTCCACCATTCAATTCAAATTACTCTACAACTTCTGTGGACTTAGAAATGCCTGATGCAGACACTAAACCTGATGATATAGTAATTAAACAGTCTGAATTGTCTGATACAATGAAGGATATTGTTAAAGATCCATCATGTGAAATTAGTAAGACTACATCACTCTCTAAAGTACAATTTGTCTCGAGAGAAGTGATTGCTGATACTAATTTAAATGATGAGGATATTAAACAAGATCAACCTTCAGTGTTTTCAGACCAAGCCAAATGTGAGGGTAAAAAGGTGGCTAAATCACAAAAGAAGTTGTCATGTTTTAAATGTTTTCAAAAAGGACATGTAGCTTCTTGTTGTCCTAACAAGAAGTTAGATGTATCATCTAAACCTTTACTTAAAGATAAGACAACTTCTATCTCTAGTGGAAATGTCGACAAATCGAGTATCAAACCGGGTTTTGGTACTAAATCTGTGAATATTTCCAAGAGAGATAGTTTTCATTGTGTTCCTCCACTGAATGTTTCTAGTATGAATATAGATAGGCCAAGTGTCAAACCGGGATTAGGCTCTAGACCTATGAATATTCTTAAAAGAAATAGCTCACACTTTCCCTCACCACCTAAACCTAAAAGGCCTGAACTTAATTATAAACCCAAAGATCAAACACCTTCAAGGTTTAGAACACCAAGTAGAACCAAGAGTCAATATGAGTATGGTTCTACATCACGTGCTAATGAGTTTAATGATTCACATAATTATAGAACTCATAGCTCGGCGTCTAAGAGGTTCACAATCAATTCACCTCCTAAGACCAACAATCATCCACAAACTCAAACTTCTTCGGAAATAACCAAAGCTCCTAATGGGAAGAATGGTTACTTCAAAGAACTTAAGTTTGTAGATGATAAGGGACAGACCAAGACCGTAATGGCTTGGGTCCCCCTTGAAGACTAATCCTTTACAACTTGTATGTGCAGGAACAGACTGTGAATAGAGACAATTGGTGGTATGTAGACAGTGGCTGTTCTCGGCACATGACAGGGACCCGGAGTCTACTGAAGGACTTCAAAAGCGGGTTGAAGCAGCGGGTTAATTTCGCTGGTGATAAAGGAGGAGTAATCACAGGGAGAGGAACTGTTTCCAATGGCGCGTTAACACTTGAAAATGTTAACTATGTTGAGGAATTGACTCACAATTTAGTGAGTGTTTCTCAAATCTGTGATAAAGGTCACCCTGTTCTTTTTAATGAGACAGAGGCCTTAGTCCTGAAGCCAGGTTTCATTGTACCTGAGAAATGGATACTAATGAGGGCTCCAAGGAAGAAGGACATCTATGCAATCAACATGGATGTTCCTATCTCTTCAATGGAGTCGACATGTCTTCTATCCAAGGCTTCAGAAGCAGATTCTATTCTATGGCATAGAAAGATGGCTCACCTGAACTTCCGAAAGATGAACTATATAACCAAGAATGGTTTAGTTCTAGGTGTACCATTGAAACGTTTCGAGTTTGAGGATAGGTGTGTTTCTTGTTTGAAAGGAAAGCAACATAAGAAACCACACAAATCCAAAACTGAAAACTCAATTTCATTGCCATTTGACTTGCTACATATGGATCTCTTTGGCCCTATAAGCAAGAGAAGCATAGGTGGCAAGTGGTACTGTTTAGTTATCACCGATGATTTCTCTAGATTCTCATGGGTATTCTTTTTGGGGTCTAAAGATGAAACTTCTACTATTCTTATGGAGTTTCTAGATCTAATTGAGAATATCTATAGAACAAGGATTAAGAGAATTCGTAGTGATAACGGGACAGAGTTCAAGAACTCGGTGTTTAATGTCTATTGCTTAAGCAAAGGGATAATTCATCAATTCAGTGCACCATATGAACCTCAACAGAATGGTGTGGCTGAAAGGAAGAATAGAACACTGATTGAGAGTGCTAGAACTATGCTGTCAGATTCAAGGCTTCCTGTCATCTTTTGGGCAGAAGCGGTGAATACTGCTTGTTATGTTCTGAACAGAGTTCTTACGGTTAAGAAACATAACAAGACTTGTTATGAACTTCTAAACAATAAGAAACCTAACTTAAAAGGGTTTGAACCCTTTGGAGTTTCATGCACTCTATTGAAGACAAGTAAACAACCAAAATTTGGTGAAAAGGCTGACGAAGGATACTTCCTAGGTTATGTTCCTAACTCACCAAATAAGAGAGTCTTCAATAAAGCAACGGGACGTGTGGAAATAGTTTATAACATTGAAGTTACGAGCTATACACATGATGTACATAAAGGATTGGATTGGCAATTTGACTATTCTGATCTCTTTAAGTCATTTAAAGTCCCCATCAGTGAATATGTGAGGAATTCAGAGATGCCTGAACATTTATTGTCGGGAGATGAGATTTGTACTCAGTCTCCAGCATCGAATATTCAGCCATCTGAGAATAACTCTACTGTATCCACTGATGACGCATCTACAAGTCAACTCCAACAACCTGTGGATGGTATCTCTCAAGAGCAAGAGGATTGTGAGAACAATTCTGATGTTAATGAAGACTTACCATCAGTGGTGGAAGTTGATTCTAACTTAGAGACTGATATTTTAGTTGAACCAGTAACAACATCAAAAGTTCATAAGAATCATCCAATTGAAAACATCATTGGTGATCCAACTACTGTGGTTCAAACTAGAAATCAATCTAAAGCCACTACTTCAACTCACGAAAATTTGTATGCTGAAATGAACGAGACAGGGATTACAAATCAATGTCTATATTCATGTTTCATCTCACAAGTTGAGCCTAAAAATGTGCAAATGGCACTAAAAGAAAGCTCATGGGTTGAAGCAATGCAAGATGAACTGAGTCAGTTCACTAAATTACAAGTCTGGGAATTGGTTGATTTACCGACTGGTGAATATCCAATTGGCACTAGATGGGTATTTAAGTGTAAGAGAGACGATCGGGGAATCGTGACTCGCAATAAAGCCCGTTTAGTTGTACAAGGCTTTAATCAAGAAGAAGGTATTGATTATACCGAGGTGTTTGCACCAGTGGCTCGGCTTGAAGCAATAAGGCTATTTCTAGCTTTTGCATCTCATAAAGGAATAAAAGTATTCCAATTAGATGTTAAAAGTGCCTTTTTGTATGGCAAAGTCAAAGAGCTGGTGTATGTGTCTCAACCACCAGGATTTACTAATCCTGAGTATCCTGATAAAGTATATCGTTTAGATAAGGCTTTATATGGATTACATCAAGCTCCAAGGGCTTGGTATGAGACATTGTCTACACATATTCTTGAGAATGGATTTACAAGAGGTGCTATCGATAGTACACTCTTTGTAAAATGGAAGAAGAAGGACTTCTTACTTGTTCAAGTATATGTCGATGACATTATCTTTGGATCATCTGATGAAAAGTTATGTCGTGACTTTGAACAAGTTATGAAGAGCAAGTTCGAGATGTCTGCTATGGGAGAAATGAACTTTTTCTTAGGGTTACAAGTTGACCAAAAGAAGGATGGATTCTTTATTCATCAATCTAAGTATACGCAAGAATTATTAGAACGTTTCAAAATGGAAGATTCTAAAGTATTCAAGACTCCTATACCAGAAAATCATGGACTAGGTCCCGATACATCGAGTGATCTGGATGTGGATCCTACCTTATATAGGGCCATGATCGGATCACTAATGTATTTGACTGCATCCAGGCCTGACATTATGTTTGCAGTGTGTATCTGTGCAAGATATCAGGCTAATCCGAAAGAGTCACATATGCAAGCTGTGAAAAGAATATTTCGTTACCTCAAAGGGAAACCAAAGCTGGGACTATGGTATCCGATTGATGGTAATTTTGATTTCATAGCTTATACTGATTCGGATTATGGAGGATGTAATCAAAATAGAAAGTCTACTACCGGAGGATGTCAATTCCTAGGTGGAAGACTTGTATCTTGGCAGTGCAAAAAGCAGACCTCAGTAGCCATTTCTACATGTGAAGCTGAGTATGTTGCTGCTGGCAGCTGCTGCTCCCAAGTATTATGGATTCAACAACAATTACGGGATTATGGGTTGAACATAACGAATACTCCAATGATGATTGACAATGAGTCAACGATCTCGATAACCAATAATCCTGTAAAACACAGCAAAACTAAGCACATTGATATACGTCATCATTTTATTCGAGATTGTGCAGAGAAACAGCTGATCAAGTTAGCTAAGGTTCCCTCACTGGATAACCTAGCAGATTTATACACCAAGGCATTCGACCGGGCTCGATTTGAAACTTTGGTGCAACTGAATGGAATGAGAAATCCTGAGTGATTAGTCTTCCATAAGATTTTGTAATAATTAGCATCCTTTTATTTCGTTTATTTCTTTTATTTTTCATAAAAAAAGGGGGTATTGGCGTATGGCATTTATTTGCTTGTTACCTAAGGGGAATCGCCTCCGATAAAAGTTAAGTGGTTATCTGTTGGGAAATGATAGTACATTAGGAGAATAAGGTTAATAATAACATTAAAATAAGTACTAAGGTTGATGTGTTAGTAGATTCCTTTAAGTTACATTAGGGTTACATCTTTACAACCATGACCTTGCTTATGTTTATCTTATTATACACCTTTCTCCACAAGTTATAACTCATCAAGCAATAAATCTAAGTATAGACAGCTTCATTATATGATGTACTGATAGGCAAATTCTGCTATGTTTTCTGAGCACTTAAGAAGCAATAACTCTCATGTATGTTACTTAGTGTGATCTGCTATATGATGTATGACAAATGTCTTAAATGATGAATAACAGTATGACCATACACTGATATCAAAAGAAATATGTTACTCGATGATCTGACAAATAGTTTAACACATGGCTTTTAGTGAAACTACTGGGACTCTGTTGTACTAAGTACAGAACTGACACCATTAGTTTTGCAAAAAGTCTCAAACTTATTTTGTTCATACTAAGGGATCTTATGTTGTACTAAGTACAGATCTAGAACCACTAGTATCTTCAAGATATGTTTGATGTTTGTCAAAATCTATAAAAATGAAGGGTATGTTATATGTTTCGAAAAGAACATCATTTAGTAACCTCTACCCTATAAATAAAAGATGCAGTGGTATGTGTTTTGCTTGAATTCTCATTATATCATATTTTAGATCAACACTGTTTAATATACATACTAATAATAACAATCTGCTTGGAATTCATTGCTTTATTTGTTTATGTGGATCATAATATCAGTAATCGTCTTGAAATGTTTATAAGAATTGAACAACTCACTTTGGTGATTAATTTGTTCTAAATTAATATCAAATGGGTTATACTGTGTGGATTGAGGTAACAAAGTTATAATTTTATAAATATGAGTTAGTAAGTGGCTAGAGTTGTAATTTCTTTGTTACTTATTGTAAATTTCATAAGGTATGTATACTAACAATCTTCTTAGACTTATTAAATTCAATAATTCATATATCTTATTCTTCCTAATATGATCCCGTATCAGATAAACGTTTAACAACAAAAATATGTATTGTTTACTTCGTTTTATACGTTTATTTAATAATAAGGTACAAGGTACCAATCTTTTGTTTTACATGATTACTTTAGTTTGCATTGTTCTAATTTTGCATTTTATTTCTTTTCGTTCTTTCTGTTTATCATTTTATAATTGGTGTTAACACAAGTGACAAATTATTTTGGACTTGTATCTTACAAGTAATAAATATTTTTTACTTGTTACCTTCTTTAATTTAGACTTGTATGATTTTTGAATTCTTTTCTAAAAATTATAAGTGAAAATTAATGTTCAATTATTTTGGACTTGCATTATTTTTGTATTTATACAAAAATTACAAGTGAAAAGTAATTGTTAAGTGTTACTTATGTTATTTTTATTATTTTTAGATTTGTTATATTTTGTATGTTTTAAATATACAAAATGTTACAAATTAAAAAAAAAAAAAAAAAAAAAAAAAAAAAAAAAAAAAAATCTGGTTTCGTTTGGCAAAAAGTCAGTTTGACTAGTTTGACTTGGCCGAATCCAATGATTTGACCAAGTCCAACCCACGAACTCACTCATTTCCACGAACTCAAAACCCCCAAACCGAAAATAACCCTCCCCGTACGAACCGAACCCAGATTTATTTTCACGAATCCAAGTTCACGAAACGAATTTTTGAATCCGTACAACTTATTCAACTTTTCATTACAAACGATTTGAGGTATGATTCAACCACTTTCACCGTATAAATTGTTTGAAATCAAAGTTTTCGTGATATTAGGGTTTTGGTTTTTGGTTTAACTAAATATCACGATTTAGGGGTTTATTTCACTTGAGTTCATTGGGTTTCTCTTGTCTAAACTATTGAGAACACACGAGAATCCTTCGATTTTGTTTAAAATTATTGTGTTGCTTTTATTTGGTTCGGGGTTTCCTGCGCTGTTCTTCGGCCGAACTGAGATCTCATTTGGATTCGGCTGATTGACTAGTCAACCGGACGAACCGAGTTCCAACATTTGGTTTCGTCAACGGCCGAATCGAGTTCAGTTTTAGACTTGATAGTTTGACTAGTCAAACGTTTGGCCGAACCGAGTTGACAACTGTTTTCGGTGAGCAAGTGAGCCGAACCGAGTCAAATTTTCGACTCGTCAAATGCCTTGAACGAACCGAGTTCCCTCTTGGATTCGTTGAGCCAGTTTGACGAGTCAAATGGACGAACCGAATTGAGCTGGATTCGTTGAGCCTGTTTGACAAGTCAAACGGCCAAACCAAGTCAAACTTGTGAATTCGGTGGGCATGTTGGCCGAATCGAATTTTTGGATTCGGTTCGGTTGACTATTTGACCCATTTGACTTTTGACAAGTTTAAACGAATTGAGTTCATTTGACTTTGTTGACCCGTTTGTCTTTGTTGACTCGTTTGACTTTGGAAAATGAATTAAGTTTTGTTTATGTGAGTGACTGATTAACTTGTTTAATAAAGAGTTTGTTTAATAAAGAGTTATAATTTACTCTAAAATTTTATGTTTCGTTTTGACGTGTTACTAGATTTGTCCATATCGACTTACGACCTTTCGATTAACCTGTTTAATAAAAGGATATAAGTAAATATGTTATAAGATTAGACATGTAGACTTTACTGTGAACATGTAAAATCTTATATTTATTTATATACGACTTATGACTTTATAGTAATAAGTGATATATTAAATCTGAAACGTTATGAGACTGATTCATGAAATAGTTAGATTTCCTGTTTATATATATAATTAACGAATATAATTGATAATTAGGATTAATAACCTAATAGTTCAATTACGATTCGTAGATTATATACGTTATTCAATTTCTGTTAAACTAATAATCTTTCATGTTCTGTCTTATTTCTGTTACAGATATGGCTCGCCCATTTGCTGCTAATCACAATGTACTGATCGACCTTGATGTCACTGCTAAGGGAGCTACTCGTGTGGCTAGAATTCTCACTTTTCTGGCAAGATCGAGGATTGAGTATGCTATTACTGCATCTCCAGCTCTCTCAACGGACATATTAACCCAATTCTGGAATAATATTCAGTACAATACGGTGGTAAACCCTCCAGTGATTCAGACGACTGTGAACAATCGTGCTGTAGTCTTTTCTTCCACAGATCTTCGCCAAATCTTGCGTTTGGGTACTATTGAGCAAGAGGATGGTCCCACAGTGTTTCCTTCTGACTTTATTGAAGGAGCACTTCCACGTATGGGATATACAGGTCCTATAAGAGGCCGTCAGTATCTGAAGGCTCTTGTATTTGGGGAATGGAGATTTCTTTGGCATGTAATGGTTACAGTTTTTGGTGCTAAGAAGGCTGGTTATGATGAGCTGAGCGCTTCAATACTTTCTGCTGTTCTGTCTCTGGTTTACAATAAACCATTCAGCTTTTCAGATTTTCTATTTGGAGAGTTTGTGCGACAGATCACGGGCGGTGTTCGAATCCCGTTTCTATTGTATCCACGATTTTGCATGCTGATTATACGCCATAGTATCCCTGACTTGCCAGAAGTTGTTGCTGATATTCAGGTTGATACTCTGAGACTTAGAGCATACAATGCTATGTTCATGCACACTTCGCGTCGATATGATATGCAGCCTCAGCCGACTGCCTTATTTGGGTTTTTGGTAAATCCTCAGTATATGCCACCACCAAACAATGGTTGGCTCGATATTGATGTTGTTGCAGATGTACCTGTACAACAAGCGCAGATTGAGGATGTCCACCAACCTGAGCCACAAGCGATGCTCGATGTTCCGGTTAATCAGCCTGAGCTACTAGAAGATCTTGCTATTGTACCAGTGGTACAAGAGGTTCAAGAACCAGAGGTTGTTCCTGATATTCCACAGGATACAGTTGGACCTTCTGACCCACTAGCAACTGGACCTTCTGACCCGCTAGTTGCTGGGCCTTCTGGTGGTTCCGATAATCTAGAGAAGGATGGTGCTACTGCTTCTGATTCTGAGGATGATCAGCTTCCACCATCTGATTCTGTCACGAGTATTCCCGATGGGATGATCCGACAGGGGTCGAAGTTAGTTATGGATCCAGTATTGAAAGGGAAACGAAAAGTTGATGATAAGGATCCTGATTATGTGTTGATTGATGAGGCTGACGAGGACGATGCTGAACCACTAATTCCTCGACGCAGTAAGCGACCTCGAGGAGGTGATTCTTCTGGGCCGCAATTAATCGTTGAACCTACTGAACAAGAGATGATTCGAACTCTTGTGCGTCCGGAAACGCATCCTACTGCTAAGTCTAGCAGGCAGGCAGCCCGATTATTAGACGATGTCATTACTGAAATAGCCAAGAAGCTACAGCCACCGGTTGTCCCGCCTTCCAAAAAGTCCAAAGCTCCTTCTACCACATCTTCTTCTCAACCGATGACTGATGCTGAAAAGATCATTCGTCTAGAGTCAAGGGTTGAGGAATTAGAGGCTCTCACCGATATTCAATCCTCTCAACTACTGGATATGGCTAAGAATCTGACTAACCAAAATAATGCCTACTTGCTACTGATCAAGACCAAGACCAATATGGTTGATGATATTGCTCGACAGCAAAGGCAGATTGATAGCCTTGAATACCTGGTTCATTCCCTTATTGCGGACAAGCCATCTCAGGGGGAGATACTTATATATAGAGAGTCTTGCAAAGAGGATGAGCTAGCAGAGAAGAAGAGGAGGGATGATTCAGACAAAGATCCCAACGCTCCAAAAAGAAGTGAGCTGGCTGATCCGTCAACGACTAGTCAGCAGACTCAAGTTCAGGGGGAGTCTGCAGGTGGTGAAGCTGGTACTTCAGGTGGAGCTGGAGCCGGAACTGAAGAAGGTTAAAACTATTTTGATTAAGTAGTTAATGTAATTTTTATTTATAAATTGTGTCATGTTTCGTAATATTTAAACAATTTGTAATGTAATATTACTGTTTAATTAAGATTTTAAACTTGAATGCATTATGCGTTAATGTTATAATTTGATAATTGACAGTAATGTTTATATATATTATAAGATCTCTTGAATCTTAGATTGACTGAGATCAATTAAAGATTAATAAGATTATATAATATATATAATGTGTGTATATTATAAGATCTTTTGAATCTTAGATTGACCGAGATCAATAAAAGATTGATAAGAGTATATAATATATATAATTTTAGCATATTATAAGATCTTTTGAATCTTAGATTGACCGAGATCAATAAAAGATTGAGAAGAGTATATAATATATATAATTTTAGCATATTATAAGATCTTTTGAATCTTAGATTGACAGAGATCAATAAAAGATTAATAAGATTATATAATGTCAGTATGTTATAAGACTTTTTGAACTCTTAGATTGCTTATGATCAATTAAAGAGTTAGAAGTATATATAATATATAATGCACAAAAAGATTAATAAGAGATTCCTTAGATTGATTCAGAGAAATCAATAAAAGGATTTATTATACTTGTGTGTGTTTTCATATAGGTCTGGAAATGCTGAACTTATCTGATTCTGAGAGTGACATACTAGATGAAATAGATGAAGAAGTCGACTATGATCTAGAGGAGGGTGAATTTTTACCTCCTGAAGATTGGACTTCTGTTCATGAAGTTGAGGCAGACGAAGGTGTAGATCTTGATGTTAATATTGATGAACACATCGTAAGCCCTTCAACTACAAAAGTTGTCATACAGAATGAAAACGGAGAACAGGTGATAGACTTGGATGCAAATCTAAGTGAATCATCGGATTCTGAGTTTGAAGATGATCTTCCAGATAAGCTTAAGGGAAATTCGATGTTTAAGCCGTTAAAGAAAAAGAAAAAGAAGATTGGGATGTCAGAAGTTGACATAACGGGAAAACGTGTACCCCGTAAAGGAATCATCGGTTGGTATTATGATTCTGAGTTAAAACTTTTTGCTATCAAACGTTTTGACGGAGTTCAATACTTTGATAAGAAGCTTAAAGTATTCAGTTCTCTTCCTCGATTTGAGATCCGTGACCTGGCTAGATTGGAGTTGATAAACCCTAGTAATGATCCTTATGCAAACTATGTTGAAAGAATAATTAGAACTGAGGGGAGATCAATGAAATTCGAAAAGATTAAGCCAAGGGTCGGGAAAACGATTAAATTGAAAGAGCGCAGTCAACGTACTGGGCGACGATTAAGGAAAAAGACTTATCCAGCAGTCAAATGTGTACAGCAAATACCTCTGAAAACAATGCCACAGAATTTATTAGAAAATCTAAAGATTTGGCATGTGGATTCAGCAACTGGTGAAGCTGTCATGGTTGAAGCAGATGATGAGGTCGAAGGAGGAGAAAAGGAAATTTTGAGAGTCTATGACCATCGACACTTGATGAATCTGTCGAGGAGAGATCTGTTAAAGTTAAATGAAAACAGAATCTTAACGACTGAAGCATGGGGTGATCTTGCACGAGATTATCAAATGATGGTTAAGACTTGCATTAAAATGAAGATACATATGGGCAGTAAAATTTACAATTGAAAACCAAAGATGAAAATTGAAGATAATAACGCTAGAGCTATTGTCAAGGGGGAGTCTGTTGAGACATGGTTTGTGACAACAGATCTAGCTTGTAATAGGACTAGCACAATTATAATCAAACTTTGTGTATTGGTTTTAATTTGTAAATGTCTATGATATTAGTTTGTTAATATTAAATGTTAAATACATTTAAAGTATTGTATAAATAATATAAACAAACTAAAGTCTAAGTTTGTGAGGAGAGTTATCAAGTCACAATTTATTAAACATGTGAAATGAAGAACTAGACTCACAAATACCACTGGGTTCGGCCAGGATCAGTTGGCTTCGGCCAAACTGGGTTCGGCCACTGGGTTCGGCCAGGACCAGTTGGCTTCGGCTACACTGGGTTCGGCCAGGACCAGTGGATCCGGCCAGTTGGATTCGCAAAACCCAAAAGCCCAAGCCCAATAACCAAAAGCCCAATATGATCTGACGAAATGAAACGAGATATTTAATTAGGTTTAATTAATTATTTTCTGGGTGTGTGAAAAAGAGAGGTAATTAAGAAAAACATCAACAGAGAAACTACGGTGAGCATTTTTAATCAAGAAAAACCCTAATCACTAACGGCTTAGGTTTTGAAGATTAACAATTAGTTAATATCAAAACAAAGCGATTAGTGATTCGTTTGATTAACTAAAAACTCAAACGTATAAAGGAATTCCGCACCTTTATACGACTAGATAATTGATATAATCATTATCGACCAAGATCACAGGACTTACAATGTTGATGTACTATCATCTGTTAAAAAAGAACTTGTTGAATCTCAAACTGAGGTTCTAAATTTAAAGAAAAAGCTTTCAAACTTTTCGGTCTCCTCTCTAGTCTTTGATGAAATCCTACAGGCACAGAGGACCGATACCAAAAGTAAGGCAGGACTTGGTTTTCATCAAGTCCCACATCCTAAGGATTATCTTCCCATGCCTGTTAGGGATAATGTTAATGACTTAATGCCTATCTTTACAAAGATAGATGTTAAACCTGTCAAACCTGCTGTTAGCATCAAAATAAGTAAGCCTGAGCTAGTTAAGGTTGAAACTGTCTTCATTGCATCCAAACAACCTGAAACTAGTAGGCCCGAGCCAGTTAGGGCTAATACTAGTGAGTCTGAAACAAGTAAGACTCAAAAGGTTGATAAAGTTAAGCCTATTAAGGCCGAGATTCATTAGACTGAACTTATTAAGTCTGAAAATCTAGTTGACCCTAAATTAGGAAAGACTCTTTCTGTGCTTCCTCGTATTATTGAAGAGGAAATTGAAATTGAGGATATAACTGATCAAGAGTATCGACCAGTTAAGAAAAACGTCAAGCCTGAAAATCATATAATTACTATCGAATGAAATGAACAGGCTATAACAAAAGGAAAAGGTAAAGCTATGGGTGAACCTCAAAAGAAGACTGTTTCTAAACTAACTATATTAAATAGATCTTCTAAAAACTCTTCTAAAGCATCTCTTATTGAATGCTCACATAAATGTGACTGTTCAACACATGCTTCTTTTGGTCGAGCTCATTGGTTTATTCCTCAATCTTAATCAAGTGTTGAGCATCGATCCTTCTTCTACTGCAAGAAGCAAGGTCATTTGATAAATGTTTGTCCCGTGCTTGCGAAGAAACAGTATGGGAAACAGGTTTCGCGAGTCTCCAAATTTAAGAATCCTTCAAAGAAGTCTATTTCAATGAAAGGCTCAAAGACTCCTGTCCCAGTTGTCAAAGTCAACAAAGCTGAGCAAAATACTTTGCAAAACTTGAAGCTCAAAGTTGTTGACTCGGAAGCATCCAAACCAAAGCAGGTTTGGAAGATTAAAGAATCTTGCAAAGATTCTACATCCGACAATACCTCATCAGTCAAACATTCTAAACTTTTTGAAAACAAAGTTTTGACTGATGTGGTCATTGTTGATGATGTTACTGGAGTACCCAAGACTATAAAGGCTTGGGTCTCCATTTCTAACTAATTTACCTTGTTTGTGGTGCCGAAGCAACCTGAATCTGTAAAGAATAGTAAATGGTATATCGACAGCGGTTGTTCTCGGCACATGACCGGTGATGTTTCCCTTTTATCTGAGGTTCATGCTTACAATGGAGGTTATATGGCCTTCGCTGGTGACAAAGGGGGAGTTATTTCTGGTCAGGGTACGCTTACTAATGGAATGGTAAGCTTTGAGAAGGTGAATTTTGTAGAACAATTGCAACACAATCTTCTCAGTGTCTCTCAAGTGTGCGATAAAAAGTACACTACTACTTTCACAGACACCGAGTGTTGCATATTGAAGCCGGGATTTGTAATCCCTGAAGAATGGGTGCTTCTGAGGGCACCTCGGGAGCGAGACACGTATATTGTTGACATGAGTATTGTGGAAACTACACAGCTCACATGTCTTCTATCTAAAGCTCCTGAGAAGGAATCGTTATTATGGCACAGGCGTATGGGACACTTGCACTTTCGCAAGATGAACTACCTGATCAAGAATGATCTAGTGCGAGGTTGTCACACCCCGCCTAGGCGGAAACGCGAGGCGTGACAGAGAAGATCGTCATAACACATTGATATAAATAATAGAGAGTTTACTAAATGAAAGAAAATCAATACAAAGTGTCATGACGACTCCCGACACAAGCGGCGACTTGTATCATGGTCAGTCAATACCACAATAAACATAGTCATAAAGTCACATAATCCCACAACCCGGGACAAGTTTTCAAACAATAACCAAACTAAAGAAAACATCAAAATCCATAGAGATGTACTAATGTGATTTATTCGACAGAAAACAATACGCGAGTCTTAAGTCTCATTAAAGCTAGGTAAGGACTCTATCCACCTTAAGCATTCTTATTGTTATTACCTGAAAATGAATACTCGAAAACGTCAACATAATGTTGGTGAGCTCGTAGGTTTAAGAAATAATTGCATTTTGCTGTGCATAGAATATGAGTAGGACAATAGTGTAAAATAAAAACGTAGCAGCATATAGTGCATATGAATGTTCAACCCGAACATAATCAATATAGTCATCAACTTAGTCATCAACATAGTCATCAACAATCAACATAGTCATCAACACAATAGATTTCCAAACATGTCGCCTACCAGCTGGAGCTAAACAGTTGGCTTGATAGATATCATAGTTATGTACACCTCAACCACTAATGCTCGCATACGCAATTAAAAACACACAAATTATCCCAAGAAATAAAATGATTATCACAGCATAAGTATTTGAAATAGCCTTTGAGTATCATTTTCCCCCAAGTTATATAAAAAGAAAAAGGGGCCACGAAACTCACCTTATTTGTAGATGAAACAAAGTGCAAAATTATCCGAGCTAGTAAATCTATAATTAAAAGAAGTGTGTAAGTTACACATGGACAAGGCTTATAATCCTTCCCATTGTAACTCACAATTGATGGAATGTATATGATCAAACCTTGTATTCCTAATGAACTATCCCTCAAGAATGATACTTTGTATTTCCTTAAACCCTTGATGTAAGTAATTGGTGATTTTGCCCTTATTTTCATAGATTAAATTTTCTGACCAAAATTTTAAGGTTACATTATGTATTTTTAAAGTATCTTAAACGAGTGATTTAGGGTTCTAAATTTAAATGACAGAACCTAAAAGGTGTTAAGCTTTCCCAGAAATTTTCCCATAATTTTTATTAATTCTTTACTATTTTAATAAAATTCCATAATACTAACTAGTCAGGAAAGAATTCTGCTGGCGCAACAAAAAGTTTTATTTTTGTTAAAATACTTAAAAGTCTCAAAAAAATCTGAAATTTTTACAGTGATGATTAGACACATAGAACCTATCCCAGAAAAAATATCATCATCTAATTCGAAAAATTGAGTGAGTTATGGTATCCCAAAGTCGACCCAAAATCTGATCAGCAAATACAGTTTCGACTAGTTGTGTTGTAATAACCTTTTGGATGACCTAAACTTATCGGTTCGTCATGAAACCACTTGGAATAGAAAGTAGACTCATAGAACTTAATTCTAGACTCAAAATTCGTATAAAAACTCCATGCTATGACCAAGATATGGCCTACCCAAGTAGGTACAAAATTCTGTCCAGATTCTGATTTAACCCAAACAACGTCTTTTAACCTAGAATATCATATCTACGATTATATATTTGATATAACTTCATCAAATTCGTTTTTAACATGTTAGTTAGATGTATTTAATCATAATAATTTCCATCAATTCGAGTCACATTAAGAAACAAAAGAAAGATCAATTTAGAGAGGAAATAAGAATACTTACCGAAACTTCAAAAAGACGATCGATTGACCTTGTTCTTGAGATTTTGATGAAAAAAAAATATATGGAGGCTAGGGTTTGATAAAATTCGTCCAAGGGAAGAGGAGAGGGAATAAAAGAAGCTAGGGTTTTGAATTAATGAAAAGAAATAACTTAGTTAGCAAGAAATAGATGTTTAAATTAGGTAAAACATTTTTTTTTTTCATTTTTTTCTCCCTTGGCCGGATTTAAATAATATATAAAAAAAAATTTTTTTTTTTTTTTTTTTTTTTTTTATTTGTTTATGTATTAGTATTCATTATTTTTTTTTTTTTTAAAAGAAAACTATATTTAAGAGTGACATTTTCCTTATTGTTACATTTAACTATTCAATGTGTTGTATAAGTATTCATTTATTTATTTTTAATTTACTTCTAATCTTGCAGTATCATTATTTATTATTATTATAAAAGAATACTATTGACATAATTTATTTATTTATGGGCTAGTCACCAACACGTTGTCTTCTAAATATATCTATAATGTCTAAGAATCAATTCAACGTTCTCGGGGAAACGTAAGTACTTAGAGATTTCGTTATGATCACAACAACTAGAGGGAATAGTACAAATAGAACACTTAACTCCTAGAATTTATCATGTCCTATGTTTCAGGAAATCACATAAGCACATAAGTTTAACTAAACAATGAGCATCAGTTTAATGGTCAAAGTTATCTAACCTGATTTGGTGACGGTTGTCACAGTATCCCCTAGTTAGAAGAATTTCGTCCCGAAATTCAGCTGGTTCCACTATTAGAATTTTGCTCACTAAACAAGTGTGGGTACTTAGTTTTCATGTGATCTTCCCTTTCCCAAGTGAATTCTGGTCCCCGTTTTGAGTCCCATCGAACTTTGACGATTGAAATCTTTCTCCGTTTCAATTTCTTTGTTTCACGATCCATGATTTCAACGGGTTCTTCTACAAAGCGTAAGTTGTTGTCAATCTTTATGTCATCTAGTGGCACATGTAAGTTTGCATCTGCCAAACATTTCTTCAGGTTTGACACGTGAAACGTATCGTGAATGGTACTCAATTCTTGTGGTAGTCTCAATCGATAGGCTACAGGACCAATTCGTTCAATAATCTCGAACGGTCCCACATACCTTGGTGCTAGTTTGCCCTTTTTGCCAAATCGTACAACGCCTTTCCAGGGTGACACCTTCAGTAATACTTGATCGCCCATGCTAAACTCTAGGGGCTTACGTCGATTATCGGCATAACTCTTTTGGCGATCCCTTGCTGTCTTAAGCCTTTCTTTGATTTGAAATATTTTATCTGTAGTCTCATGCACGATTTCCGGACCAATCATTTGACTTTCTCCAACTTCAGCCCAAGCAACGGGTGATCGACATTTCCGCCCGTATAGTGCTTCAAACGGAGCGCATTTAATGCTTGTATGGTAACTATTGTTGTAGGAAAACTCCACTAAAGGGAGATGAGTGTCCCAACTTCCTCCAAAGTCGATAACACACGCTCTAAGCATGTCTTCCAATGTTTGAATAGTACGCTCACTCTGACCGTCAGTCTGAGGGTGGTAAGCCGTACTCATGTCCAATCGCGTCCCCAATGCTTTCTGTAATGTTTGCCAAAATCGTGATGTGAATCGACTATCCCGATCAGATATGATAGACACAGGTACCCCGTGCCTTGCCACTATCTCGTTGATGTAAGTTCTAGCGAGTTTTTCCATCTTGTAGTCTTCACGGATCGCTAGGAAGTGCGCAGACTTAGTCATCCTATCCACAATCACCCAAATGGTGTCATGCCCACTACTAGTTTTGGGTAATTTCGTAATGAAATCCATAGTTATTTTCTCCCATTTCCACTCGGGTATCTCCGGTTGTTGTAATAAACCCGATGGTTTTTGATGTTCGGCCTTAACCTTCGAACAAGTCAGACATTGGTTAACATACATGGCTATATCCTTCTTCATTCCCGGCCACCAATATATATCTCTAAGATCATGGTACATCTTATCCACACCGGGATGGACAGAGTACCTCGTTGCGTGAGCTTCGTCCATGATCAATGTTCTTACATTGCCTGTCAACGGAACCCAAATCCGATCCACGAAATATAACCCACCGTCCATCCTTTTCTCCATCTGTTTGTCTAACCCTCGCAACATTTCACTTGGTGCGTTTATGTCCTTGGACGCTTCATCCTGAGCTTCCAGTATCTTGGTCTTAATACCTGAATGTATCGTCATGCTCATGGCCCGTACTCGCCTTGGTTTAATCCTTTCCTTCCTACTTAGCGCGTCAGCCACCACATTCGCCTTACCAGGATGATAGCGAATCTCGCAATCATAATCACTGAGAAGCTCAATCCATCGTCGCTGGCGCATATTCAACTCCTTTTGGTCGAAGATATGCTGAAGGCTTTTATGATCAGTGTAAATAACACTTTTCGTTCCGTACAAATAGTGTCTCCAGATTTTGAGAGCGAATACCACCGCACCCAGCTCTAAATCATGGGTGGTATAGTTTTTCTCATGAGTCTTTAGCTGTCGGGACGCGTATGCAATCACTTTGCTCCTTTGCATCAATACGCACCCGAGACCTTGGTTCGAAGCATCACAATATACCACAAAGTCGTCTGGTCCGTCGGGGAGTGTCAGAATTGGGGCATTGCACAGTTTATCTTTCAATGTCTGAAAAGCTTCTTCTTGTTCTTCACCCCAATCGTACTTCTTGTCTTTTTGAGTTAGCGAGGTGAGGGGTTTGGCAATCTTAGAAAAGTTAGCGATGAATCGTCGGTAGTAACCTGCCAATCCTAAAAATGAGCGAATTTCTGACGGTGATTTAGGCGTTTTCCAATTCTTTACTGCTTCGATCTTACTGGGATGCACATGAATGACATTGTTGTTAATCACATGCCCAAGAAATTGTACCTCTTGTAGCCAAAAATCGCATTTTGAAAACTTGGCGAACAACTTCTCTTTCCCGAGCAACTCTAGAATTAACTTCAGATGAACTTCGTGTTCTTCCTTGGACTTTGAATAGATCAAGATGTCATCGATAAACACAATAACAAACTTATCTAGATATGGCTTGCAGACACGGTTCATCAGATCCATGAACACTGCTGGTGCATTGGTCAGTCCGAAAGGCATAACAGTAAACTCGAAATGTCCATATCGGGTTCTAAATGCGGTCTTTGGAATGTCAGCTTCTAGTACTCTTAACTGATGATAACCAGAGCGAAGATCTATCTTGGAGAAATAACGCGAACCTTGTAATTGGTCGAACAAATCATCAATCCTAGGGAGAGGGTAACGATTCTTGATAGTTAGTTTATTCAACTCACGGTAGTCTATGCACATTCGGAAAGAACCATCCTTCTTCTTGACAAACAACACGGGTGCTCCCCATGGTGAATGGCTAGGTCGAATGAAGCCCTTCTCTTGGAGCTCTTGGAGTTGATTAGACAACTCTTGCATCTCAGAAGGTGCTAATCGGTACGGTGATCTTGCAACTGGTGTCGCTCCTGGAATTAGGTCTATGCGAAATTCAACTTGTCGATGAGGGGGTAATCCCGATAGATCTTCAGGAAAAACTTCAGGAAAGTCCCGCACCACCAAAATATCTTTGAATTTCTTCTCACCCGTCTTCATACTCATAGAATGCTTCAAATTTTCTTCGGGTCGCTCTCCAAGGACCTTGAGTATATGGCCGTTTGGCAAAGGGATTCGGACTATTTTCTCATAACAAACTATCTCAGCCTTAAACTTCGATAACCAGTCCATTCCCACAATCACATCAAAGCTCCCATGACCGAAAAGTATTAAGTCGATAGCAAAAGGATAGCCCTCTAATACTAAATTGCATTCTCGAACAACCTTATTAGTTTCTATCTTTTTACCATTTGCTATTTCAATTACATAACTAGGTTTCAGAATACTAGGTTTCCCTTCTATTAAGGTCACAAATTCAGTAGAAATGAAACTATAATCAGCACCAGTATCAAATAATACGGTAGCATAGTGATCGTTTAAAGAAAATGTACCCGTTACAATGTTAGGATCCTGACGAGCTTCGTTTGCGCCCATGATGAAAGCTCTTCCACGGCCTTGGTTGCCATTGAGCCCTTGGTTCTGGTTCCCTTCAATAGCCATTGCTTGATATGGACGATTGCCTCCTTGACCCGGAGCTCTGTTCAGTCTAGGGCACGTAGAACGATAGTGATAAGTACTACCACATTCAAAACACGCCCCACGATTAACCGTCTGGTTTCTTGCATTCACTGGAGCCACCAGCCTGGCCCCTACTCGACAATCCTTAGCAAAGTGTCCCATACGGTTGCAATTTGTGCAAACACGACACTGAGTATTTTGGGAATGATGGTAATTGCAATTTGCGCAGTGGGGTGCAGAACCCGTGTATTCTTTCTTGATAGATTTTGCTGCGACGAATACTTTCCCCATTTTAGTTCTCTTATAATTGGTCCTAGTGTCCCCTTGTTTACTTGGCTCACCACCATCTTTCCTTTTCTCACCACCCCTAGTCAATGTCCCCTTCCTAACCTCATCATCTGTAAGTGCTCCAGCCTTTAATATAGCACTTTGAATTGTGGTTGGCTCAGTTGCGGTAACCATCCCACGGATTTCGGGAACTAGACCGTGAATATACCGCTCGATCCTTTTGGATTCGGGGGTTACCAAGTGTGGGACTAGTCTAGCCAGTTCATGAAACCGATCCGTGTACGCAGCATGATTAGCTCCAACCATTTCATGATTCCAGAATTCAGCTTCCAGTTTCTGTATCTCATTACTTGGGCAGAACTCCTCCACAAGTAACGCTTTGAATTCCTCCCATGTCATACCCATCGCAGCGGTTCTTCCCCTAGCTTGAATTTGAGTGTTCCACCACGTCAGAGCTTTGTTAATTAAGGAGCTCGCTGCATACTTCACTCGCTGGTTGTCTGCACAATTGCTAATATCCATTACTGCTTCCATTTTCTCCACCCATCTCGTAAGTGCCAATGCTCCTCCCTTACCATCAAAGTCTCTAGGTTTACATGCCAAGAATTCCTTATAAGTGCATCCATTCCCATTTCCAGTATTGGCATTCTCATCTCCAGTATCCGGGGTAACATTCACATCCTCATTGTTTGTCTGACTGCCAATATTATTGTTAATCTGGGCAACAATAGTGGGAATCAATGCTTGGAGCTGTTGTGCTATGATCGTGGCAATGTCGGGGTTTCCAGTCTCATTATTTACATTACCACTAGCTCTAGCGTTTCGGTTTGATCTTCTCGGAGGCATATTCTATACAAGGAAGGACATTCGTAAATGTTAGATAGGAGAGATGCTTATTGACTACACAAGAATTCATAACGTATTCGCACATCATACTACATCGCAAACTGCTATCTCAATTTAGTCAACACCGATCAATGTCGGCATGGTCACATAAGCCTACGTGTGTTGTGATGCATTTATAATTATGTTGGCCACCATAATTATAATTGCATCCTTTCACACGTATACTTATTACCAACACCACATATCACAATGTACGACACTTAAATTAAAGATAGATATCCCAGCACATAACAACCTCTACGCAAACACCATATAACACAACCATGATACTTCACACAAAGCAAAATTGTCATTAACTAAAGATAAACTTCCAAATGTCTACTAGTACTATAAAGTTACTTAATATAAAATATCCAAAAAGAAATCAACAAGATGACGAAATATCAAGGTTAATAATGAAATAAGATTAAGCTGAGCCTCGCGTGCATCTAACTCTACTCTCAACGGAATCACCCGACTCGGTGGGTCCAGGTCTACTACGAGCATCAGATATCAAATCCGAGTCGGACTCCTCCTCGGGTAAGCACTCATGTGGCTCCTCTGACGGCTCCTCTTCCGTCGGTTTCTTGAGGGGCCCTTCCTCCATCGGCTCCTCCGAGGGCTCTTGCTCCGATTCCTTAGGTGGTTTCTCATTTTGTTCTAGTGGCATGGTGAAGGTAAACTTCCGACCTGGTCTGACCCGTTTACGAGCCGTTATCTTGAAAAGTGGTCCTGTGCCGTTGATCCTACGCGCCTTTGAGAATCCAGGCGGTGGGGGAATAATGTAGGATGGATGTCTGGGGGGTGACATGACTAAAGGCCAGTCACGTTAGTAACAAGAGTCGAGTGTTTCACTAAGAATATAGAAATCTCTCGTATATAAAAAAAAAAAAAATAAAAAAAAAAAAAATAAAAAAAATAAAATAAAAAAAATCATGAAGCAAAACATATCTCCAAGTGCACACGAAGTTCCTATTATGCATGCTATATGAGGGTACTTAGGTTATAGTCTAGGTCAAACCACCTAATTCTCTATAACCAATGGCTCTGATACCAATCTGTCACACCCCGCCTAGGCGGAAACGCGAGGCGTGACAGAGAAGATCGTCATAACACATTGATATAAATAATAGAGAGTTTACTAAATGAAAGAAAATCAATACAAAGTGTCATGACGACTCCCGACACAAGCGGCGACTTGTATCATGGTCAGTCAATACCACAATAAACATAGTCATAAAGTCACATAATCCCACAACCCGGGACAAGTTTTCAAACAATAACCAAACTAAAGAAAACATCAAAATCCATAGAGATGTACTAATGTGATTTATTCGACAGAAAACAATACGCGAGTCTTAAGTCTCATTAAAGCTAGGTAAGGACTCTATCCACCTTAAGCATTCTTATTGTTATTACCTGAAAATGAATACTCGAAAACGTCAACATAATGTTGGTGAGCTCGTAGGTTTAAGAAATAATTGCATTTTGCTGTGCATAGAATATGAGTAGGACAATAGTGTAAAATAAAAACGTAGCAGCATATAGTGCATATGAATGTTCAACCCGAACATAATCAATATAGTCATCAACTTAGTCATCAACATAGTCATCAACAATCAACATAGTCATCAACACAATAGATTTCCAAACATGTCGCCTACCAGCTGGAGCTAAACAGTTGGCTTGATAGATATCATAGTTATGTACACCTCAACCACTAATGCTCGCATACGCAATTAAAAACACACAAATTATCCCAAGAAATAAAATGATTATCACAGCATAAGTATTTGAAATAGCCTTTGAGTATCATTTTCCCCCAAGTTATATAAAAAGAAAAAGGGGCCACGAAACTCACCTTATTTGTAGATGAAACAAAGTGCAAAATTATCCGAGCTAGTAAATCTATAATTAAAAGAAGTGTGTAAGTTACACATGGACAAGGCTTATAATCCTTCCCATTGTAACTCACAATTGATGGAATGTATATGATCAAACCTTGTATTCCTAATGAACTATCCCTCAAGAATGATACTTTGTATTTCCTTAAACCCTTGATGTAAGTAATTGGTGATTTTGCCCTTATTTTCATAGATTAAATTTTCTGACCAAAATTTTAAGGTTACATTATGTATTTTTAAAGTATCTTAAACGAGTGATTTAGGGTTCTAAATTTAAATGACAGAACCTAAAAGGTGTTAAGCTTTCCCAGAAATTTTCCCATAATTTTTATTAATTCTTTACTATTTTAATAAAATTCCATAATACTAACTAGTCAGGAAAGAATTCTGCTGGCGCAACAAAAAGTTTTATTTTTGTTAAAATACTTAAAAGTCTCAAAAAAATCTGAAATTTTTACAGTGATGAGTAGACACATAGAACCTATCCCAGAAAAAATATCATCATCTAATTCGAAAAATTGAGTGAGTTATGGTATCCCAAAGTCGACCCAAAATCTGATCAGCAAATACAGTTTCGACTAGTTGTGTTGTAATAACCTTTTGGATGACCTAAACTTATCGGTTCGTCATGAAACCACTTGGAATAGAAAGTAGACTCATAGAACTTAATTATAGACTCAAAATTCGTATAAAAACTCCATGCTATGACCAAGATATGGCCTACCCAAGTAGGTACAAAATTCTGTCCAGATTCTGATTTAACCCAAACAACGTCTTTTAACCTAGAATATCATATCTACGATTATATATTTGATATAACTTCATCAAATTCGTTTTTAACATGTTAGTTAGATGTATTTAATCATAATAATTTCCATCAATTCGAGTCACATTAAGAAACAAAAGAAAGATCAATTTAGAGAGGAAATAAGAATACTTACCGAAACTTCAAAAAGACGATCGATTGACCTTGTTCTTGAGATTTTGATGAAAAAAAAATATATGGAGGCTAGGGTTTGATAAAATTCGTCCAAGGGAAGAGGAGAGGGAATAAAAGAAGCTAGGGTTTTGAATTAATGAAAAGAAATAACTTAGTTAGCAAGAAATAGATGTTTAAATTAGGTAAAACATTTTTTTTTTCATTTTTTTCTCCCTTGGCCGGATTTAAATAATATATAAAAAAAAAATTTTTTTTTTTTTTTTTTTTTTTTTATTTGTTTATGTATTAGTATTCATTATTTTTTTTTTTTTTAAAAGAAAACTATATTTAAGAGTGACATTTTCCTTATTGTTACATTTAACTATTCAATGTGTTGTATAAGTATTCATTTATTTATTTTTAATTTACTTCTAATCTTGCAGTATCATTATTTATTATTATTATAAAAGAATACTATTGACATAATTTATTTATTTATGGGCTAGTCACCAACACGTTGTCTTCTAAATATATCTATAATGTCTAAGAATCAATTCAACGTTCTCGGGGAAACGTAAGTACTTAGAGATTTCGTTATGATCACAACAACTAGAGGGAATAGTACAGATAGAACACTTAACTCCTAGAATTTATCATGTCCTATGTTTCAGGAAATCACATAAGCACATAAGTTTAACTAAACAATGAGCATCAGTTTAATGGTCAAAGTTATCTAACCTGATTTGGTGACGGTTGTCACAGAGGTGTCCCTAAGCAATCCTTTGGACTGAATGATCATTGCGTCCCTTGTCAGAAAGGAAAGCAACTTCAGAAGTCTCACAGACCGAAGCTGGCTAATTCAACTGAGAAGCCCTTGGATCTATTTCACATGGATCTATTCGGGCCCGTCAGAAAGAAGAGTTTGGGAGGAGCTTCGTATTGCCTAGTTGTGACGGATGATTATTCGCGGTTTTCTTGGGTTTATTTTCTGAAGACCAAGGATGAAGTGCCTAAGATTCTCATCTATCTATTCGACAAACTGCAAAATCTTTGTGAGTTGAGAATCAAGAAGATAAGGAGTGATAACGGTACAGAGTTTAAGAACTCGATTATGGAGCTGTACTGTTTGAGCAATGGTATTGAACACCAATTCAGTGCCGCAAGGACTCCACAGCAGAATGGGGTTGCAGAACGTAAGAATAGGACTTTGATTGAGGCTGCACGTACAATGCTATCTGACTCTAAGCTTCCAATCACATTTTGGGCCGAAGCTGTGAATACGGCCTGCTACGTTGTGAATCGGGTGTTAATGGTTAAGAAGAAGAACAAGACGTCCTATGAATTGTTCAACAACAGAAAGCCTAATCTATAGTTTCTTGAACCATTCGGCTGCCTATGCACTATTATGCACACCAAGGAACGAATTGCTAAGTTTGGTGAGAAATCTTGTGAAGTTTTTTTTCTAGGATTCTCTAATAACTCACCAAACAAACGTGTGTATAATCTAGTGTCCAAGCGTGTGGAAGAACATTTTGAAGTCACCTTTTTCCATTACACTGACAACCCTCAAGGGAAGGGACCTGAATATTTGTTTGACTATCAAACACTGTTTGATTCTTTTAATATTCCTGAGGTGAATGAAGAAGATGATATAGTGACACTACTTCACGGGCTGGACATCGCTTCTGAAATACCACCCATCTCTGTTCCTCCACCACCTACAGCAACACCAGCAACTGCTCCTGCTGCTACTTGTGAGACTCCACCTCCACTCGTTACTGAGAATGTTCCTGATCCTACAAATGATGAGGAACAAATGTTTGAGGTATCTGTTCAATCACCTGCATCTGACCTTGAAGATTTACCTACACTTCAACTCGAACTTGAAGCTGATTCTACAAACCTTGATTCTATCATCGTTCCGGCTGCAATTCCGAGTTCTCGGATCAATGTGTCACATCCAGTTGATGCCATTCTTGGTGATTTAAACAAAGGTGTTTTAACGAGACGACAGATTGCAGCTGCTGAACAATCTGTGTTGACACAGTCTCCTGTTACCGACACTGATCCTGTTTGTCTTGCTTCGGAAATTGAAGAATGCTTTCTCTCACAAGTAGAACCGAAGAAGACAGCTGATGCGTTAAAGGATCTATACTGGGTTGAGGCTATGCAGGAAGAGCTTCAACAATTCAAAAAGCTGCAAGTATGGACTTTGGTGCCTTTACCCAAGGGTGTTCATCCTATTGGCACTCGTTGGGTATATCGTGTGAAGAAGGATGAACTGTGTCGCGACTTCGAGCGGATCATGAAGTCAGAATTTGAAATGAGTGCAATGGGGGAGCTGAACTTTTTCTTGGGCGTACAAGTCGAACAATCTGCTAAAGGGATTTACATTCATCAGTCCAAGTACGTCAATGATATGCTTACGCGGTATAACTTGACTGACTGTAAATCCTATGGGACGCCTTTAGAGCTGAATCATCACCTTGGTCCAGCGGTAGATGAAGAGGACTGTCCGGAAAAAGATTATCGATCTATGATTGGTTCTCTGATGTATCAGGCTAAACCGAAGGTGTCTCACATGAAGGCAGTTACGCGAATCTTCGGTTATCTCAAATATAGACCAACTCTTGGTCTATGGTATTCTAATGAGAAAACCTTCGCGCTCACTGCTTATTCGGACTCGGACTATGGTGGATGCAATATGGATAAGAAGTCTACTTCTGGTGGATGTCAGTTTCTTGGACCTCAGCTCGTTTCATGGCAGTGCAAAAAGCAAACGACTGTCTCTACCTCAACCGCAGAGGCTGAATACATTGCTGCTGCCAGTTGCTATTCCCATGTTCTTTGGATACAACACCAGTTGTGCGATTACGGTTTACTCTTAACTATGACTCCCATTCATATAGATAATACTGCTGCTATATGTATTACACGTAATCCTGTCCAACATTCTAAGACCAAACACATAGAAATTAGGTTTCATTTCATTCGTGATTGCTATGAGAAACACCTAATTGATCTGGTCCAAATAGATACCCTTAAGCAGAATGCCGACCTGTTCACCAAAGCCTTTTCCCGTGCTCGTTTCGATGAGCTAGTCAACATGATAGGGTTACGTTTCTTTCCCATTCAAAAGTAATATTTGTGACCTTATTCTGTTATGTTCTTATTAGTATTTAAAAAAGGGGGGGGGTAAGTAGTGCAATAGCCATTCTTTGTGCTTACTAGCATTAAAGAAAAGCAACGTTGCAACATGTGCAACAGACGTTCAGTTGTGTCTGTAAACAACTAGGGAAATGATAGTACATTAGGAGACACACCTCAAACGTCAATCTTAAGTTTTATCCTTGATGTATCAGTAGGTTTATCTCGTATATGTTATACATGTCCTTATAAACACCTGAATCATTGCAGATGTATTGGTAGGTTTTTTCATACTCTTCTTTGAGCAACTAAGAAATCCTTTAATCTGTGTTTATTCTTTTGTGATGACCAACATATGATGTATGACAATGTGTCTTAATTCCTATGTATCAGCTTGCCATGCTTTTATTAATCTGAGCTTGTATCTGACAACATTTGGGGATTTATGCTGTCTATCTCCTTTGTTGTACGTCTGTACAGACCTGGTTTCAGTCAGCATACTTTCAACAAACCAAGCAAACAAAAGTCAAAGCACTTTAAAGTCTTATAAAATCAAAGATACTCACTAGGTCGCCAAACGGTTTGACCAAGTCTGGTTTTGCTTAAACCTGAATCAAGTTAAGTCGCTTTGTTGTACATCTGTACAGACCTGTCAACGCTGGCTTGATTCTTAAAAATGTTGAATTCAAATATTTTCTCTAAACAATCGAAGTCTTGGGCATGTCTTGATACTAGGAGTATATCTGTGTGGGATTCACGGAGACATTCTCACTCTCACAATAAATGCTAAGCTTGAAGTTGAGTGTGTTACATGTTTAAGTGGACAAACAATACTGATAATCGTCTTGTTACAGATTGCTTCTCACGATTGTTAACTTTGCTTGATAAATTTAAATTTGGACAACTATACTGATAATCGAATTAAAATTTGACATTGTCTTGCGAGTCTGTCTTTCTAATATGATCCCTAAATAGACACCTCTCAAAACGTTCTTTTATTTTATTTTATTATTATATATTTGTTTTTGTTCAATCTCTTTTCTAAGTGTCACAAATAAAAAATTAAAATTTAACCCTTGATTGACTCCAGCGACACAAGACTCGTGTCGCATATTTGTGTTGCTAAATCAGCGACACAACACTTGTGTCGCATAATTGTTGCCAACACAGCGACACAAGTATTGTGTCGCTTAATGTGTTGACCACCCAGCGACACAAGACTTGTGTTGCAACCTTGTGTCGCTCATTGTGTCCCGGGTATAAATACCCTCGTGTCGCTGTAATTAGTTTCTAATTATCAGCGACACAAAATTTGAAATCCTGCGACACAAGTGGATCCTGCGACACAAGGCCTCCGACGCATTTTTTCGATCTTTTTGTGATTTCTAGCTGTTTTCTGTTCGATTACTCGTTTGTTTCTCGTTCTCCTCACTCACACGCATCAATAGGTACAAGATTTAACACTTATTATTACGTATTCGTTATTACATTTGCATTTAAAGTTACGGTTTGTTAGGGTTTCGTATATTTGCAAAATTAATCGACTAAAACCGTTTAAATGCGTGTAATAATCATTGAATAGTGTTCCTTATATACTTGTGTACCTTTGGCAACCTTTAAACATCACAAACCCCAAATTTTTTAAATCTGAAAATTCTGGGTTTCATTGTGTTCTTGATTGCGACACAACTGTTGTGTCGCAGGACGTCTTTGACTTTATGTCGCTTTCTTCCTGCGACACAATCCTTATGACACTATACTGATTGTGCGACACAACCCTTGTGTCGCTGTACATCATTAAATTGATTTAATTGCAAAAATGCGACATAACTCGTTATGTCGCTGTGTTATCTTGCGACACAAGGCTTGTGTCGCAGTACATTTTTAATTGAAAAATGTCAATCTTTAAAACGTGTTCATGTCTAATGGCTTCCAAGTTTATTGAATTTTTACAGATATGGCTCACGTCAATGCCTTTTTCTGGGAACCAAGACACAATGTCACGGCTTTTCTAGATGACGAGAAAGAATCGGCGGCGTCGTACCGCCCGATGATTGCCTTTCTTCGCAGATCCAGAATATATACTGCGATCATAGCCACCACCACCATCTATCGGGATCATGTCTCCGAATTCTGGGCTAATGCCAGTGTCAATTCGGATCTCGAGTTCACCCGGATCATCTCTCGGGTTCAAGATCGCGAGATTATTCTTTCTGAGCAGATCATTCGGGATTTCTTTCAGTTTCCGGATGACTCTGAGATGCCAGTGGCTTTTGCTCATGTTTTCATTGTCGGGGGTATGGCTCGACTTGGCTATCCAACTATTCCACGTGATCAATACCGAAAGGCCTATCTCACTAAGGTCTGGCGGTACTTGATGCACGTTATGATTGTCTGCCTCTCGGGCAGGAAAGCTGGCTTTGATGGAATGAGTTTATCTACCGCATCCGCCATGCTTGCTTTAGTCTACAACAAGCCCTATAACTTCTCGGGGTATATTTTTCGGATTTTGGTAGACAATGCGCAGGCTGGGGAGGGACAGTGGGCTTTATACCCACGTTTTGTCCAATTATTGATAAATCATTTGCTCCCAGGTTTACCGGTGGCTCCGCAGCACCAATTTCGCCCAACACCGATGAATACCCGTGTTGGTACATTTAGAGTGTCTGTCACTTGGTCTAGGTTATCGAGTTGTAATAATTTTGTCTTGTTTTTGTAACTAGCGATATTGCAATATCGCTTAAGCGATATTACAATATCGCATATGCGATATTGCAATATCGCCAAACAGGCAGATTAGACAAGTATAAATACGTTTAGGGTTTCAGTTTTTGGAAAATTTTTTATATACGAATTTCAGCAGCTGTGTTATTTTCTCTGGCATTTTATATTGTATTCACAACTGGTTTGGTTGATTAAATATATTCTTGTGATTACTTTGTTGAATTATGTTATTAAACGTACTTTGATTTGCTATTGAATTCCGCGCTTTAGCATTGCTTGATTGATTCATTGTCTAAGGTCTGTGCCTTTACGGTCCAACAAGTGGTATCAGAGCTATTAATCATTGGATTAGTGGTCTTTTGAATCAATTTTAGTACTTTTTTAAATCTTTTAAACGTGTTTTTTTTGATAAACAAATCGTTTATCAGTCTTAAAAGGTTTTTTGGTCATTAGTTTTGGTGATATCTGCTATTTTGTTCGTATTTTTTAAACCTTATTTTGGTTTGATTCGTAAAAAATTATTTTTTAAGGTTTACAGCCGTTTTAGCGACATTAATAGCGATATTACATCAATATCGCCATTAGGGTTTTAGCGACATTGTTATTTCTGTGCTCATTAATTTGAGCGATATCACTAGCGATATTATCTTGATATCGCCTGATTGATTTTAGCGATATTGTCCCAATATCGCCTGATTGATTTTAGCGATATTAATCCAATATCGCCCTTTGGTATCTGATTTTGATTTGTGCTTTAATTAGCGACATTGATAGCGATATTATCAATATCGCCCCATCAATTTATCCTGCGATATTATCAATATCGCTTGTGATTTTAAATCAGATTTTTAATTAAGACAATTTACTTTAAAATTTAAAATGTCGACCTTACAAGCTGTGAATGCCATGCTAAAACACAATGCTGAAGTTGGTTCTGCTAATAAACCTCCATTCTTTGCTCCTGGAATGGAATATTCTGAATGGAGAGGGAGGTTTCTATCGTTTGTAGCGTTTACTGATCCAGAAATGGAAATTCCTTTACTCGAACGATATGTTAGACCAGTTTCGAGTGGAGAACATGTAGGTATTCCTCCACCTAAACCAATTCGTTCAATGTCGGTTGAAGAACGAAAAGCATGGGAGTGTGAGAGAAAAGCTCATTCTGCCATCACTATGGCACTACCTGCTGATGCAATGAAAATGTTTAAACAACATGACATTGCCTATGACTTATGGAATGGAATAGCTGAACGGTGTGGAGGAACCACTGAGTATAAACAGAGCAAACTGGAACTTGTGAAGAAACAGTACGATCTGTTTGACATCCAAAAGAATGAAACAGTTAAAGATCTGTTTTGTAGATATTCACGCCTTGTGAATGAATTAAAAGAAGGAGGGTATAAATTTAGTACCATTGAGGTTAATAAGAAACTCTTAAATGCCCTTCCTTCTCACTGGGAAACTCGTGTGCTGATGATGGAAAATGATCCAGATGTGCTGGCAATGACTCTAGATCAACTCATTGGAAAATTGGAGACCTGTGCATTGGATATTCAAAAGAAAAGCACAAGATCTGGTTCCTTACTTCCTGACAATAGTAATTTTGGATATGGTAGTACATCACTTTTATCTGGACCGTCTACCTCTGCATCTAAGTCAAATTATTCTCAGGGAAATCATTCTGCTGAAACATTCTCTTCGTTTCCACCTCAACCATCCTCTTCTGCCATTGCTTCTCAAAATGAGCATGCAGTTATTTTTAACGCATTCTTATCATCTTATGATGATTTCCTTTCAAAGAGGATTAGCTCGATAGATCTTACTGATGAGGATTTTGCCCAAGTGGATCCTGACGAGCTAGAGAGGGTTGACCTCCGTTGGAACATGGCTATGCTCACAAGAAGGACGAAGACATACTTGAAGAGAACTGGAAAGAGATCTCTTGAAGATGTTACTGATAAAACGAGTATGGGCTTTGACAAATCAAAGATCAGATGTTATAAATGTCAAAACCTAGGCCATTTCACAAGAGAATGTGAGAAGGGTAGACAACCCTCGACGGGTTTCACAAGACCTTCTGCCTTCAAGAAGGACAATGAAGTTGCCAAGGCTGCTATAATGTTGGAAGATGAAGAAGCCTATGACTTCTCGGCCATGGATGATCAAGATAATATAGCACTGATGGCAGATGTTGAGAATCAGGTAGAATGTGATTCATTTAACTGTGAAACCTGTATTAAATTAACTGGTAAAATTAACAGGTATATAGTAGATAATGATCGTTTGAATACAGATTTAACAAATCTTGTTCAAGCGAACAGAGTTTTAAAAGACAATGAAAAGGTTTTTGAAATAAGTCAAAAAACACTTATCGATGAGAAGAAAGATCTAAAAGCTATGATTTACAATAAACAAGATGAAATCGATAGCTATTTAAAATTGATTGTTCATCTTAAAAAAGATCTTGCTTCTGCTCAAGCCGATAACCTTGATTTAAAAAGAAAACTGACAAACATTTCAACATCTACTATGGTCTTTTCTGACATCCTTCAAAGTCAGAGGACTGATACAAAAAGCAAGGCTGGCCTTGGTTATCACAACCATCCTCCTCCTTCAAACTTGAATCAGCCTATTCTGTCAAAGGATGAAATTAAAGATTTTGTGCCTTCTGTTCTCCAGAAGGATACAATTCTAGTGGTTGAACCAGTTATTAAGTCTAAATCTGAAGAGGCTGCTGATGTCAAGCGACCTGAGTCGCTTAAAGTTCCAACTTTAAACAAAAGGAAGGCTGAGCTTATTAAGCCTATTCTGTTTGTGCCTTCAACAACTGTTGAAGAGGTGGTGGAAGTGGAAGATGTAACTCAGGAGGTTACAAAGAAAGTTGAGAAAAATAATAGTAAACCTGAAAATTTAATTCTTACTATCGAAGATAGAGGACAAATTTTTACTAAAAAACACTCAACTACTAAGGATTTAAAAATGAAACAGGTAGAGAATATTAAAAATCATAATGTTTCAATTAAAAATCCTTCATCTAAGGTTATCTCAACTATCAATACAGTTACTCCATCATGTTCACATAAGTGTTCATGTGCGGTAAATGTACCTGATATCAAAACTCGTAGGTCACCTCTTTCACCTAAACCACTATTGAGTGATGATAAGACCTTCAGAGAGAGAAGATCCTGTTTTTACTGTAAGAAGCAAGGTCATCTCATTAATCAATGCCCTATGCTTGCTAAGAAATGGGCATCACGACATGATCCAGGTCATTTCAAAAATAGAAATTTTCAAAAATTAAAACAGCCTGGATTATCTCATAGTGTCCTAGTTTCAAAAGTTAATGACATCACTCCTACTCAACCGATAGCTAGAAAGGTTGATGTTATTAAAAAGCAATTTATTGTTCCTCAGAAAGTTTGGAAAAAGAAAAAGGAACAGTTTTTAGTTTCTTCTAAAATTATCACATCAGTAAATGAGAATGATTTACTGAAAAACAAAGTATTAACTGATGTGATAATAATAGATGAAGTTTCAGGAGAACCCAAGTCTATCAAGGCTTGGGTCTCCATTTCAAACTAACAATTTTTTGTTGTTGTGTTGTGACAGTCAAAAGTGCAAAACAGCAAATGGTACGTAGATAGTGGCTGTTCACGACATATGACAGGCAATGTCTCCCTGCTTACAGATGTTAAACCACACAATGGAGGACATGTTGCCTTTGCTGGTGATACTGGAGGAACAATAACTGGATTAGGAACACTCACTAATGGACAAGTGAGCTTTGAGAATGTAAACTATGTTGAGGAGCTGAATCACAATTTGATTAGCGTCTCACAAGTTTGCGACAAGAAGTTCACTGCAGCATTTACAGACTTAGAGTGTTTAATTTTGAAGCCGGGATTTGTGATTCCCGAAGAATGGATTCTGATTAGAGCACCAAGAGTGAAGAACTCTTACATTTTGGATATGAGGACAGTTGAAACTAAGGAACACACCTGTTTATTATCCAAAGCTTCTTCTAAGGATTCATTATTGTGGCACAGAAGGATGGGTCATATTCATTTCAAGAAAATGAATTATCTGGTAAAACACGATCTAGTGGAGGGGATTCCTAAGCAATCTTTTGCTTTGGAAGATGATTGTGTTTCATGCTTAAAAGGAAAACAGCACAAGAAGTTTCACAAGTCTAAGCAAGTTAATTCCATTGAATCTCCATTGGAATTACTTCATATGGACTTGTTTGGACCCGTTAGTACGAGGAGTATTGGAGGCAAATCTTACTGCCTAGTAGTTACTGATGACTACTCTCGTTTCTCGTGGGTTTACTTCTTGCGTACAAAGGATGAAACACCAGATATATTGACCTATCTTTTCGATAGACTTGAAAACCTGTGCAATTTGAGGATTAAGAAGATACGTAGTGACAATGGAACGGAATTCAAGAATAAACTTCTTGAACTATACTGCCTACGTAAAGGGATTGTTCATCAATTTAGTGCTGCCAGAACTCCACAACAGAATGGGGTTGCCGAGAGAAAGAATAGAACGATCATTGAAACAGCTCGGACTATGCTTTCAGACTCTCATTTACCAATAACTTTCTGGGCTGAAGCAGTTAACACGGCGTGTTATGTATTAAACCGTGTTTTGATGAATAAACGGAAAAACAAAACTTGTTATGAGTTATTCAATAACCGGAAACCAAACCTAAAATTTTTAGAACCTTTTGGATGTCCTTGCACCATTTTAATTACAAAAGATAAGATTTCTAAATTCGGTGAAAAGGCATTTGATGGGTTATTTCTAGGGTTTTCGGTTAATTCTCCTAACAAGAGGGTCTTCAATAAGGAAACGGGAAAAATTGAGGAACATTTTGAAGTAAAATGTTTAAAGTACACGGAGATTCCAAAAGGAAAAGGTCCGGATTGGTTGTTTGAGTACGATTCTCTATTTAACTCATTCCACCTTCCAATTTTTGATGAAGTAGATGACGCTGTAACGCTTCTTCATGGATTACATATTAATCCTGATATCTCTTCACCATCACCTTCTTCCTCTCCTGTTAACACTGTTTCTTCATCACCCTTGCCCGCTGCTGTTCCTGAGAGTTCTTCTGCTGATCAACAAACTGATGCCTCTCCTGCTACTGTTGATGCTGTGGATGTCTCTCCTGTTATTGAAGAAGAACCTTTTGCTCAAGAGGTTGAGCTAAATAATCTGGAAACAAACCTCATACCAGACTTAATACCCATTACTCGCATTCATCAGAACCATCCTACTAACAATATTATTGGAGATTTGAATGCAGGTGTTTTAACACGAAGAAAAGCAGCTGAAGCTTCATCAACGGTTGATCTTTCGGATGACATATCTGCAGATCTTGTTTTTCCGTGTTTGACGGCTGAAATAGAGGAATGCTTCTTATCCCAAGTTGGGCCAACAAAGATTGATGCGGCTCTAAAGGATTCTCACTGGGTATCTGCGATGCAAGAAGAGTTGCAGAAATTTGTTAAATTGCAAGTCTGGACTCTTGTACCACTCCCAAAAAGTGTACACCCAATTGGAACACGTTGGGTATTTCGAGTAAAACGTGATGATATGGGAGTGGTAATTAGAAATAAGGCTAGGCTTGTTGTTCAAGGATATACACAACAAGAAGGATTAGACTATGATGAAGTTTTTGCACCTGTTGCAAGAATGGAATCAATTCGTATTTTCCTAGCCTATGCCACATTTAAGGGTTTTCGCGTCTATCAGCTGGACGTGAAGAGTGCGTTTCTATATGGAAAGGTTGCTGAGGAGATTTATGTTCGTCAGCCACCTGGTTTTGAAGGTTCAGTCAACCCAGACTACGTGTGCAAGTTGGATAAAGCCCTTTATGGTCTGCATCAAGCTCCGCGTGCGTGGTATGAACGGTTGGCGACGCACTTGATAAAGAATGGTTTTGAACGTGGTCAAATTGACAGCACTTTGTTCATCAAGCGAACTGAAAAGAGTCAGCTACTAGTTCAAATCTACGTAGATGACATTATTTTTGGTTCGACTGATGAATCTTTGTGTCGTGACTTTGAAAAGATTATGAAGTCTGAGTTTGAAATGAGTGCTATGGGGGAGTTGAAGTACTTTTTGGGTGTTCAAGTTGATCAATCTCCGAAAGGCACTTATATTCATCAATCCAAGTACGTCAACGACATGTTGACTCGTTATCAGTTACTGGATTGTAAACAGTATGGATCTCCCATTCCTATCAACCATAATCTTGGACCTGATGCCGAAGAAGAAATGTGTGATGAAAAGCTATATCGGTCGATGATTGGATCCTTGATGTATCTTACTGCATCTCGACCCGATATAGTGTTTGCTGTGTCGCTGTGTTCTCGATATCAGTCGCAACCAAAGGTTTCTCACTTAAAGGCGGTCAAACGGATTTTTGGATATCTCAAACATAGACCTACTCTAGGTCTATGGTATCCAACTGAGAAATCATTTGCTCTCACAGCATATTCAGATTCTGACTATGGTGGTTGCAGTATCGATAAGAAGTCTACATCAGGAGGATGCCAGTTTCTCGGATCACGATTAGTATCATGGCAATGCAAGAAGCAAACAACAGTGTCAACTTCCACAGCGGAAGCTGAATATATTGCTGCTGCCAGCTGCTGTTCACAAATTTTGTGGATTCAGCACCAACTTCGTGATTATGGTTTACTCTTGACTATGACTCCATTATTTATTGATAATACTGCTGCTATCTGCATAACTAAAAATCCCGTACATCATTCTAAAACCAAACACATAGAGATTAGGTTTCATTTTATACGGGATTGCTATGAGAAACACTTGATTGACCTTGTTCCAATTGAAACTGAGAAACAAAATGCTGATCTGTTTACCAAGGCCTTCTCTAGAACTAGATTTGACCAACTGATTGACATGATTGGGTTGCGCTTCTTTCAGGACAAACTGTAAACTGTGACAAAACTTTTCTGTTGATTATTTCTTTAATTCTGCATACAGCTGTTCATATGGCAATAGCCACTCTTTATGTTTCTTAACATTAAAGAAAAGCATTATTGCAACATTTATAAAAGACGTTTAGTTGTGTCTGTAAACAACTAGGGAAATGATAGTACATTAGGAGACACTCTTCAATTGACAATATTACGTGTTATCCTTGATGTATCAGTAGGTTTTTCATGTATATGTTATACTTGTCCTTCTAGACATCAACCTACTTGCACGATGTTTTGGTAGACATTATCATACTCATTCTTCATCATCTAAGAAATCTCTTAATCTGTGTATGATCTTTCGTGATGATCATCATATGATGTATGACAATGCGTCTTAATTCTTATGTGTCAGCTTGCCATGCTTCTATTAACTTGAGTTTGTATATGACAACATTTGGGGAATTATGCTGTCTGTTTCCTTTGTTGTACGTTTGTACAGACCTGGTCTCAGTCAGTATACTTTCAAAAACACTGCAAACTTAAGTCAAAAGTACTTTCAAATCTTATAAAATCAAAGATTGCTTACGCGGTCGCCAAATGGTTTGACCAAGTTTGGTTTTGCAAACACCTGAATCAAGTGTATGTCGCTTTGTTGTACGCAAGTACAGACCTGTCACCGCTGGCTTGATTCTTAAAAATGTTGAATTCAAATGCTTTCTCTAATCAATCGAAGTTTTGAGCATGACTGGATACTAAGGGTATATCTATGTGAGATTCACGGAGTTTTTTTATTCACTCTAATAATAACTGTTAACTTTGAGGTTTGAGTATGTTACATGTTTAAGTGGATTACCGATAATCGTCTTGTTCCTGCTTGTCTCTTTGGCTAGTTAACTGTATGTGATAAATTTAAATTTGGATCTCTATACTGATAATCAAATTAACATTTTACAATTGTTTTGCGAATTTGTCTTTCTAATCTGATTCCTAATACGACATAATTTTATTTCGTCTTGTGTATTATTAAAAAAAAAAAAAAAAAAAAAGGAAAAGTTTGAACAGTATGCTTTGTGTGTTATATTTAATTTTAAAAGTTTATTTAAATTTTATTTTTATTTTTGTCACAGATTACTGATTTTGTTTCTGTTTTTAGCGATATTGTTATAATTCTAGCGATATTGTTTGAATTTTAGCGATATTGATTCATTACAGCGATATTGTAATATCGCTGATATAGATATTTGATTTTAGCGATATTGTGATATCGCTAGATATTTGAATTTTATATAAACAAATATCTGTCACATTCTTCAATACGCTTTCAAACCTTTCAGCGATATTAACTAGCGATATTGCATACGATTTTAGCGATATTGCCAGTCTCTTCGATTTCTCATTCGTTTTTACTTCAAATCCAAATCAAACTGCTTTTCTGTGTTCGTCTGTGATTATTACATCTACTGGTATGTGCCCATTGCTTTATATTTTAATTTTTATGCCAGTTTGTTTGTATATATACGTGGTCACTGTGGGATTTATTAATATGTGATTAACTGCTAAAATATTGTGTAAAAACTCGATTAACTTGTTCCCTGTATGTTCCTAATACTTGTGGTATAAGTTTTGCGGTTTAGATCATCTTGTTTTGTGAAAATTGTGAATTTTTGCCCGTCGCTGATGTCACAGCGATATTGTGGGGCGATATTGCAATATCGCCCAAATTAGGGTTTTGATTTTAGCGATATTGTCACCAATATCGCCTAAATTGGATTAATTTCCATATCTGACTAATTTTAGCGATATCATGCCCATATTTTCAATTTTAGCGATATTGTTCAGCGATATTGTGGTATCGCTCAATTTAAATAGCGATATTGTGGTATCGCCAAAATTGTGGATTAATTTCCAATATCGCTGATTTGAATCAGTTTATTCCAATTTTGTCTGATTTTAGCGATATTGCACTCAATATCGCATAAATCAATTTCTGCGATATTAGTGTCAATATCGCCTAAATCAGAATGGGCCTATTGGGCTTTGCCCAAAATTTTGATACTCTGGCCCAGTTTTCATGAATATTGACTGTGCGATCTGCTTTTTGATCTGATTCCTAACTGATTTCGAGTCTTGTGTTGTCTATTGACTTGTTTGGCAGAAATGGAAGATTTTGCCCAGTTTGACCAGAAATGTGATGTCCGTCACAATATTACGGCCTTTTTGGACGGATCTAAGGCCTCCGCTGAACCTTTTATGCCTATGATTGCCTTTCTGCGCCGATCACGTATATTCACCGCCATATCGGCTTCCACAACTATATACAGAGACCACATTGGTCAATTCTGGAGGAATGTCGCTATAAACAGTGATCTGGACTACACACGCTTGATTTCGACGGTTCACGGACGTCAAATCATAATTTCAGAGCAGTTGATCCGTGATGTGTTGCAGCTTGATGATCATCCGGATATGCTGATCCAGTTTTCGCACGAGTTTATTGTGGGTGCGATGGATCGTTTGGGATACACTGGCAGCCACGCCGACCAGTATAGAAAGGGAAATTTAACTCGAGTTTGGCGCTGGTTGATGCACATTTTCATTTTGTGCATAGGGAATAGGAAGGCTGGGTATGATGGCACGAGTCACAGAACAGTATGTGCTATGTTGGCTTTGATCTACAACAAACCGTATAACTACTCAGGCTATATCTTCCGGTCAATGGTGGATAATGCTCACCAGGGGGAGAATCGATGGTATATGTATCCCCGGTTCCTCCAACTCATCATCAACAACGAGCTTCCGGGTCTGGCTACTGATGCCACCCGTATCTACAGGCAGACTCCGATGTCCAATCGGATATTTGGAGTCATGAGCTCAAATGGAAAGGGGGTTCCGATTCCTCCTGATACGCCTCTTTTTGGTCACGTTGTTGACCCGAACTACCAACCACCGGCCGACGACGGATACTTAGATCAGGTGGTTAATCAGCCAGATCTTTCGGATGCAAACCTTGAAGACGTTCACGTCCAGGTTACTGAAGACCCACTTGAGGGTGTCTATGTCAGTGTCTCCTCCCAAGGTGACTTGCATCGCTTACATGTCCACGGGGACACATCGGAAGGGTCGTCTGACTCTGCCTCTTCTGGTCCTCCGGGTGGAATAACCGAGAGTGATTCTGAGGGCCTGGTCCCGCCTCCTCACGAAGTTGAACGTCTGAGGCGGTTCAATCCTCAACGATATTTGAGGATTCAGAGACGTGTCGCTGAAAGGAGGCAGCATATTCTTCTTAAAGATAAAAGAGTGAGAACTGATGCTGAAACAGAGTATGTGCCTCCTCCTCCCAAGAAGTCGAAGATTGCTCGGGAAATTGATACATCCTCAAGGCCACAGGATGCACCGAGGGTAGACATTCCGGTTCAACCACTCCCCTCGGTCATCCAAGAATTGATGAAAAGGCTGGATGCTATGCAACACACTCTGGACTCCCAGGCTGCCGTGATACAAATACAAGATACAAGACTTGCAGCAGTTGAAAAAGAGAATGAGACTCTTAGGTCTAGGGTTGTTCTTTTGGAGTCACAAGTGGTCGTTTCGGGGGAGATAGGTGATAGGGAAAGACCATATGTAACTCCTCCTGAAACAGAAAATGTAAATGTTGAATCAGGTAATGAAACGGCACCACGTTTAGATTATTTCTCGTTTGAGGAAATACCTGGACAACCAAGACCACTGGCTGTTGACTATTCGGATGCAGATTTGACTTATTTTGCACGAATGGTCAACAGATCTGAGTTTGAAAGGGAGGATACACCAGAAGCAGATTCAGATTGTGAGACTGAAGATGAAGCTTTCGATGAAGATGAATTTTATTATGGTGCTCCCATTGTTGAGTCTGATTCATCCGAAGAAGAAGATGATGAATCAACTGATGACTCGACGGAACCTCAGGCTGAAATGCCTGAATCTCCAAAGGTTCCTGAAACCGCTGAAGAAAGAGCGGCTCGTCTGGCTTCCTGGTGGCCACAAGGAAAAGAAAAGATTGCACCTGTCACGTGCAAGTCTTATAAGATTAGGGGAAGATATAAAGGATTAATCAAGAGCTGGAAGGTTCTGGACTCGAGGTTCGCAATCAAGAGAACCGATGGCGTTCAGTATTTCAAGTTCTCATTCAAGAAACTGAGCTCCCTGCCTAAAGGAGAATTAAATAGGCTTGCTCAGTTACAGCTGATAAATCCAGACAGAAATACTCGTGCAGACTTCATCCAGAGTACAATTCAAAGAGAAATCCGTACTAAGAGATACAGTTTTATAAAGCCGACGTTGGGTAAACGAATCTATTACAAGAACCGGCAAGATCCTGCTTCAAATCAGCCTTTAATCAGAATGCGCTATCCTAAAGCTGATTGTGTAAAGAGGATCGTTCTGGAATCAGTTCCCCTAAATTTTCTAAGAAGATTTCACTATTGGGAATTTGACAGCCAGACTGGAGAAGCTGTACTGGTATTTGTGCCAGAAAGTGCTGAACCTGAGAAGACTTCTCTCTATGGGTTGAAAAAGACGCAGTTTAGAGTTTTTGATCCTATGAGCTTGATAAATCTATCAAAGGAGGATATGAGGAAGCTGTTCGACAACAAGATAAGGTATTACAGAGGTAATCCGACGAATGAAAAGCTTGCTCAACAATTCCAAAGAATTGTCGATATCTGCGTCACCCATGGAATCCACGCGGGTGGAAAATTTCCCGCTGGATGGGTTTGAAGACTGAAACCTTTTGAAGACCAAGCTGAAGACACGGGGGAGTTTGTTGGTACATTTAGAGTGTCTGTCACTTGGTCTAGGTTATCGAGTTGTAATAATTTTGTCTTGTTTTTGTAACTAGCGATATTGCAATATCGCTTAAGCGATATTACAATATCGCATATGCGATATTGCAATATCGCCAAACAGGCAGATTAGACAAGTATAAATACGTTTAGGGTTTCAGTTTTTGGAAAAAATTTTATATACGAATTTCAGCAGCTTGTTATTTTCTCTGGCATTTTATATTGTATTCACAACTGGTTTGGTTGATTAAATATATTCTTGTGATTACTTGTTGAATTATGTTATTAAACGTACTTTGATTTGCTATTGAATTCCGCGCTTTAGCCATTGCTTGATTGATTCATTGTCTAAGGTCTGTTGCCTTTACGGTCCAACAACCCGAATCTTCGTGGTTTCCGGTCAGTATGCTCGGGGCGCACCGGTCCCGCCTGTTGTGCCATTGTTTGGGCATATTGTTAATGAGGCCTATGTGCCTCTGGAGGGTGACGAATTTGATGATCCGGCTCCTATTCATAGGCCACTTTCAC